>NW_019280887.1:20629-34416 GCF_000648695.1 Onthophagus taurus
AACATCAAGCATGTTTTAGAAAAAATTTCATACGAACAACATCAATGGCAAGTGTGTGTAGATTTAAAAATGGTAAACTTTTTATTGGGGCAGCAGAGTGGATACACAAAATATCCTTGCTTTCTATGTCTGTGGGATAGTCGAGCGAAAAATGAACACTGGACCAGGAAAGTCTGGCCATCGAGACTTAACATGGATGTAGGAAAAGCAAACATCATCGAAGAACCATTAATAAGTCGCGAAAAAGTTATCCTGCCTCCCCTCCATATAAAACTTGGACTTATGAAACAATTCGTGAAAGCTTTAGATAAGAACGGCGACTGCTTCAAATATATTTGTGAATCATTTCCTGGTCTCAGTATCGAGAAGTTAAAAGCAGGTATTTTTGACGGTCCCAAAATTCGCTCCCTTATTAAAAACCAAGATTTTAAAAACCATATGAATCAAGTTGAATCGGAAGCATGGTCAAGCTTCGTATTGGTTGTCGAAAATTTTTTAGGAAACCACAAAGCTGAAACACATTATGAATTGGTAGACAACATGCTTAAAAAATTCCAAAAACTGGGAGTTAACATGAGCGTGAAACTGCATTACTTGCACAGCCATTTAGACAAATTTCCAGATAATTTGGGTGACTACAGCGAAGAACAGGGGGAGCGGTTTCACCAAGATATCAAGATTTTGGAAGAGAGATATAAAGGGCGGTGGGACCACCATATGATGGCGGATTATTGCTGGAATTTACAGAGAGGTTGCCTTAATCAAAAACACAATAGAAAATCACACAGAAAACGATTTTCTTAAAAGTTATCAATATGTTTTTGTTTATTATAGTTAATTTTGTTTTATTTTTTGTTTTAAGTCGAATGGATAAATAATTTTAAAATATAGATTTCAACAATATTCTCTTTTCTCAAAATTTAATTTTCTGTATAAATTAATACTTTATCTCAAAAGCTAGAGTCAATTCAACAAATAAATTGACTAAGATATCTCATGCCGCAGAATCACTGTTTCTCTGTGATCAGTAGTAAACATTTTATAATAGATTTCGAAAGCGTGTTGCTTGGAAACAGACCATTGCCTATAAGCAACACGCTTGAGGAAGTTGTTCTAAAATTTTTGAGGATTTATTAATGTTCGAGGATTATTTGGATAGAAAATTTTTTGCTACTTAATTTAGCGAATAGTAAGCAAAGTAAAAAGGCTTTATTTAAAAGGGACATTTAAATCGTGACATTTCGAAATTATTAAATTTTAGAAACGTCAAAATTGAAATAAATCAAATATATTCATAGCAACGTACAGCTCTGTTCAGATTTAATGCGAATCGTCCGCTGTTAGCTCCAACATGACGCTGGTACTGGAAGAAGACGGAGACATCTTTTGTTTCTATTCAATTCAATTTCTGAGACTAAAGGAAGTTACCCTCTTCCTTAACCCAGGTAAAACCGTCAAAGTTTGAAGTAAGCCGAGGTATGGATCACCCTTTTTTTAAATGTGTTATTTTTATTTTAATTTAAATCTTTTTTGATATTTTTAAGAACAACAAATACCCGATTTTTTATATGTTCCTCTAATAAATAATTTTAAAGTATTTCTATAAATAAAACGTCAGATAAAAATATCAGTAATATAATTTATCTACCACTGCTTGGATAAGTCATCATTACCGCACTCATTTGAGGTGATTTGAGTTACGTAATGAAGTTCATTACCGCACTGGTTTCATTACGTAACGCATTTTTAACCTAATCAGAACAGAGTTAATTTATTGAAACGAGCAACAATACAAAAGAAAAAGTGCTATCTACTTACAGAGAAACAATACTATTTATTATAAACATTAATTGTTATGTTTTTACATTTCAAAACACTTATTCCAGATGAGTAAACATGTTGTTGAAACTGACAATTCAAAATTGTCAACAATCATTTCAAAATATTTTTATAAATGTCAAATAGACTTTTTTAAAGAAATTGATTTTTTAGTAATTTTTAGCAGTCGTAGATAAAATGCTGTATATCACACGTGGGCTAGAGCATAATTACAGTACTCGTGTGATTACACGACTCGGTCTACGACCTCGTCGTGCAATTCTCCACACTCGTACTGTAATTATGTTTCTAGCCCACTTATAATATAAATAACTATAATATAATATAAAACTTATAAATAAAGCTTTATGAAACTCTCCTTCAAATTTTAAATAGAATTATCCAATATCAAAATTACGTGCATTCAAATTTGTCCGTTTTCTTAAATACAACATGCCTCGTGTTCCTGGTCAACGAGTCAGGTTTGACTACAAGGCGAGCAATTTATTGCACTTCATCAAGAAGGAATAGATAAACGGGAAATTACCGAACGTGTAGGCTTATCAGTAATATTTGAAGAAAACGGGAAAGTTGGCCTTACAACATCTAGATCAGGCCGAAGGCTTATTCTTAATAATGCTCAACGCGATTGCGATTGAATACATTCGAGTGCTGGAGGATGTTTTGATACCATCAGTAAGAACCTTGTATCCAGAAGGGATCATCACGATTGTCCAAGACAATTCACCCGTGCATCCTTCAAGAATTGTTCATGATTGGTTTGAGGATCATAATGAGGTTAGGCGAATACCCTGGCCAGCGCGGTCACCTGATCTTAACCCAATCGAAAATCTATGGGCTTTGGTGGATTAACAATTCAATAAAAATGCCAACTGTCTGATTCGCAACGTGGATAATCTGCGCCGCAACATTACAGTTGTATGGGAATTGTTTCACGGCAAGGATGTATGCGAAAGAGTAGTAAATTCGATGTCCACCAGATTGCAATGTTGCATAAAGAATAATAGGTATTATACAAAATACTGATAATATTTGATGGTATAATGGACCTTATAAAATTCTCCCCAATTAGATTATTATAATATTTGTCCACGACTACCTTATAATATATACCTTATGAATGAGTTTTCGTCATTTTTCACGGAGTGAATAATAGCGGTGAATAATAATCATTATTCACGGGTAGCCATCTTGACCAGACTAATAATAATTATTTGAAACGTTAAAAGTTCAAAAAACGTCAATTTAATTCAATTTTTTCGTATGATTTAAGCATAAATTAATTAATTTTCGTAAAGAAAACGACGTTTTATAAAACTGACACTTAATTTTGACAAATTGTTGTGAAGTTAGTTACAGTTAGTAACATTGAATTTGTGTCACATTGACGGTCACATTGTGTCACTTGTTGCGTTAAAAGAAGCTTTAGCACAATGAATAAATTGAAAATAAATTAGGTCTACAATGATCTAATTTGTCTTCTTTATTTTTACGCGTGGTAGGTGAGCTTTTCTTGTTTCTTCCTATGCCTCTTCGGGTGAAGGTGTCCAGCATTTCTTTCCGCATTTTGATGGTTTTTCTGATTTCTTTTCCCACAGGGTTATTTGATTTGGCACTTTTTATAAGTCTTGTATGTTGCTTTGTTCTGGATATAGAGGGAGCGTTCAACAACGCAATACCACAATCTCTTGAAAGAGCTGCTCTTGACAGGGGAGTGGAAGCAACTATAGCGGGTTGGATCCGCAATATGCTAGATAGTAGAATAGTTTCTACTTCACTCCACGGTGATACGATACGCTTCAGGCCGGGAGGTGGCTGCCCGCAGGGAGGGGTGTTATCTCCCCTGCTTTGGTCCCTCCTAGTTGACGATCTGATTGCGATAGTCGAAGCCGTTGGTGTGGAAATACAAGCTTATGCTGATGACATTGTCGTTATGGTCAAAGGAACCTGTTTGCCGAGGATATCTAAAGTCCTCCAGGTGACCCTAGATACCATTTGCGCTTGGTGTAAGGGAGAGAACCTCTCAATAAACCCGCAAAAGACAATTGTTGTGCCCTTCACCAGGAAGCGAAAGTTGGATGGACTAATCCGCCCAACTATCCAAGGTGAAGAAATTCCTTTCTCAAAGGAAGTCAAATATCTAGGAGTAATCCTAGACAAAACCCTGTCATGGAATGGACATTTGCAGGGAGTTTTGCACAAAGCTAGACTATCCTTGTGGACTTGTCGCAGTCTTTGTGGAAAAAATTGGGGTCTTACCCCTGAAAGACTGTACTGGCTCTATGTGACTGTGGTTAGACCTATGATCACATACGGAGCAGCAGCCTGGTATAGGAAAGTCCGACAGACTTCAGTTATCAGTAAACTTTCACGAATTCAACGAGTAGCTGGATTGGCAATCTCTGGTGCGATAGGCACAACGCCAACTCTAGCAATGGAGGTTCTGCTTGGCCTATCTCCTCTGCATTTGCATATAGAGAAAGTGGCTAGAACAACCATTTACAGATTTAAGCAATATGCTCAAAACTGTTCCGACATGTCCTACCAATGGGCTGCGGAAGACATTATAAGCACTGATACTGTGCTATCAATGCCGTCAGATTTGGCGGTATCACTATCAGTGATTAATGCTCGATACCAGATTGTACTGCCTGAGCGGCAGTCCTGGATCGAAAATGAAAATTCTCTGGTTCGGGCAGACATTTGCTTGTACACAGATGGATCAAAAACGCCTGAAGGGGTAGGAGCAGGAGTATACTGCCAGACACCTCGAATTAAGCAAGCCTACAGCCTGGGTACGTACTGTACTGTATTCCAGGCGGAAGTATTTGCTATTGACATGGGTGCTAAAATCCTTCTTGAAAGAGGGGTGAAGAACATGACAGTACGAATTTTCTCAGACAGTCAAGCCGCTCTCCAGGCGCTGCAAGCCGTGAAAACGGTGTCGGCTCTGGTTAATGATTGTAAGAGAACATTAAACACACTGAGTTGTGATAACAGAGTCTCTCTGATCTGGGTCCCGGGTCACTCTGGGGTTGCTGGCAATGAAGCGGCAGATAAGCTAGCACGAGATGGCAGCGCTGAAGCGTTTGTGGGACCGGAACCAGCAGTTGGTGTATCATTTGCGATGGCCAAATATAGGATTGGACTGTGGGCTGAAGAGAGACTTCGCCTACTGTGGACCAGTTCTCCTGGAATGAGACATGCTAAGGTGTTTATTAACATCGCCACTGTCAAACCCGGGAATATTTTAGGACTTGCCCGTAGTAGCATAAAAGTTCTAATGGGTGTTTTTACTGGGCACTGCCGATTAAAAGCACACCTCAACTTGTTGGGTTTAGCCGACGATGTTGAATGCCGACTATGTGCGGAGGAAGCAGAGACGGTTGAGCATGTTTTATGCCACTGCCCTGCCGTTAACCGTATTAGATTCTCGATTTTTGGGTCGCAGTTTTTCTCCTCAAAAGATCTGAATGACCTTTCGCCGAGCAAGGTATTAATGTTCGTTAAGAGCATTGGACTGCACGGTGAAATTTGATAACGATATCTATCGGGATACAATAGATCCTTAGGGTCGCGGTACAAGGTTGGTTGGTCCGCCTACCCGATATGTATTCTATGTAATGTAATGTAATGTTGCTTTGTTGTCTTCACATCTGACTCTGACAAGTAGTATTTTTCCACGAATGCTTCTTATTAAGATTTGAAGTTCAACCAATATACATATTTATATTAAAAACAAGCAACATTTTATTACTAAACAATTTATCTTACAATTTATTCAGTAGCTATTTAACAATTTAATTTAAACTTACATTGAAATTCCATTTTCGCACGATAGTGAATACCGTGACTCTAAGATCCCGGAGATTGATGGGTTTGTCTTATTAACCTGTTGAAACCCCAAAGAGGACGCGTGAGGCCCCAACACAAAATGTCTCGAGAATACTAATTGTAGGGAGTTAAGTTTCGAAACAATTCACCGACAATTTCCTTTATATCCTTAACGAATAAGTGAAGAAGAGTTTGTTAAATCGAATTTAATTATGATTGATTTAATTAATACCGTAGTATCGTTACGGGTGTATACAGAGTTTTCGTTTCAGTAAATAAAATTATGTTAATATTGAAGAATTTACATAAGCTTGGCGCAGCAATCGCAGTACAGTGCTGTACGAAGTTCATATGTATGCATGACGCCACCGTTGCGTTCCTCAAATTTTGATCCGGTATAATAGAGGAAAGCTGTTACCCTACTTATGACATGAATGTACGAACGATTTGCATATACTCGTTACAAGACAGCGCCTCGTCTCAACATCATAAATATTACATTAAACAATATACACTATAAGTTAATATTCAAGATACTCAACTTAGAAGACGTTTTTCTGATTGAATTCAATTTGTATTTTTCAATCTTTCTTTCGCAGAATTTAAAAGAAACATTTTAAAGACAAAGCAATGGAATAGGAATAAATCTAAAGGTGCCCATTTTTAGTTTAGGACCTGTCTGTTAGTTGAAACTCGAGATCAGTGAAGATTTTGCAACTGTCAGACATAAAATTGTTCTCTCGACGAACCGTGAGCTTCTCCCAACGAACGAAAACGTTCGACTTGAACGAAAGGAGTTGTTCGTTATTGTCCGCCCTTCGAACTGAGGGGGGATGTTTTAGCCGAAGTGGAACGTCGAATGAGTAAAACGTCGGGTCTTTAATTCCTGATCCTTCCGTAGGGGATCGTAAAGGGGGAGACACCGAAGCCGTAAAGAAACTCAAAATAGGGGGTTTCGAAAAAAAGTTTTATTATTACAGACTTTGAACGGTGATAAAATAACAATTACCCCCATCGTGCCGTTTAGCACGCTGGCCGACAAAAAGTGGTTTTATTTTAAGGCGAAATGAGACCGTACCAAGACTGACTTACAGCATTTGGAACGTAAAGGTAAACCTTCTTAATGAATTTCAGATTCTTTGGCCGGTGCGCTTCCGATGGCCAGAGTTCGAACGAATTTAAGTCCTCAAATTAGATTTCCGAGGATCGGAAACTCGGGGTTCGTTCTCGTTCAGTTTTCTATTTTTAGTTCATACTTTTCCACTGATACAGCCAAGATCTTTGTAATTAATTCCAATAAAAAGTAATAATGAAACTATTCGATCATTCTTTCAATAATTTATTTTTTGATACAAGTGAATTGAATCACACATTTTTAAAAAGCATAAGACATTAAATTTTAATGGGTATAACAAAAATTTTAAAAAGCGTCATAAACTTGATAATGGTTAATAAATGGGTTTTTCAAGCGTCATTTTATAGGATTTTTCGTCGCGATTGTATTCTGAAGAATGTAAGTTTATAAATCCAATTAAATTTTCTTAAAATATGTGGATGAAGCGATGATGTTCTAAGAACTTATTGATCCCAACGATCACCGACATATGATAGAATGGAAATATTTATGCCGACTTCATTGTGAGGATGTTCTCTTCCAGAGAACTAAAAATAAAATCTGTTGTATCGTTATGTTTAACACGGACACATGTTACATTCTTTAGCGGTACTAATTTCACATTTAAAAGTTACACGCCACCAAAGATGACCATTCGTTGCAGTATTCTTTTATAATATGAAGGGATTCGCGACTTGGATGCTGTATTTTCAGCATCCATGTTTTGTGGGTCAAACGTTTGTTCCATTTTGACATCACAGATTCTGACTTCGCCACAGAGTCTGTCCACACTACACCAACCCCAACAAAGTTCCTCAAAAACCACCAGCTTTCGACAACAAGTTTACAAGTTGGGCTATGGACTCGCGTCGCTTGCGAGATGGCTTGCTTTAGAAATGGGTTGTTTACAATTTAAGTGGACTTGCTATCAACTTGAGATGTTTGCGGATAAACTTGCTTTGATGTTGGGTTACTTTCGGTTTAGGTTGCTTTAGGAGTTTGCACTTCGAACCAGTTTCTGAAGAAGGTAACAACATGGCATTCGAAACGTCAAACCTTTTCTTAAAAGACGCACGGCAAAACCCGAAAGTTTCTAGTGTTAGTTCTAATTTTAGTTCAAACACAGAAAAGGGGTTTGGAAGCATTGCACAAAGTGTCATATCTCGATGCTCAATAAAAAAGCTATACACTTGCAGAAACTTTTATGATGCCTTACGTACTAGGCATCGTAGAACTACGTGGAAATGATCAAAGAAAGAAAGTTGAAGCGGTTTCTTTATCAAATTATATTATACATTCTACAATTAATTTTTTACATCTTAAAACCCAACGTATCAGAAGAAGAATTTCTTTTTCGCGATTCTCTTTTGGGAACAACAAAAGCGGCGAACGTCTTTGATTTGATAAAAATGTTTTTTGTAAAGCGCGACATAAATTGGAAAAGTAAACCGGGAAGTTTGTTTACAGACGGGGCACCTGCGCTGCTTATTAAGAGGACGTTTTGAAGCGCTTATTCGAGTTATACGTGAAAGTCTTGATTTTTTTAAATAAAAAGATTTAATTTCAACGAAATGAACTTATCTCTTCAGGTCAGGACCCTCGTCATCATCGTCGATGCTACTGAAGTACTAAAAGTCTTTTTAGGTAAGCCGCCACCCTGGAAAAGAAGAATGGATGTAGAGGTACAATTGCAAATTTTACTATGATGAAAGAACTGTTCTCACAAAATAGTGCAGACCAAACTGCAAGAACATTATCAGCTGAAGTTCAAAATGATATCTCGAAACACAGAAAACTTTAATTAGAAGACATGGGTGCGAAGTCCGTTTGTAATTGTATGTCGTTGTTAGTACCGTAGTAAACGGTACATATCTTTATGAAACAGACTTTTCAACATTAGTTGCAACTAATGTTGAAAAAAACTAAAAATCGGAACAGACTAGACATGAAACATGTTTTGCGGCTTGCGTTGTCTAAGAATCTTACAATTTAACGTATTTATCAAAAAGAAGCAGCAACAACCATCTCATTAATTTTATCTTTTACAGTGGCAATAAATAAAAGTGTATTTTTAGAATGTCTTGTTTTCTAACTTAACCCTACACCAGCCTACACTTAAGTTTGTCAGCGGTCCGGCAGATTGTTTGTTAGAGTGTTGAAACACTGCTATAAATGTGCCAAATGGACAGAATATACAACCTACTAAGGCCAGTATTCGTCAGTATCTCAAACAGCTTGATAATATTATGACAAACAATCAAAGTTTAGTAGAATAAAATGTAAACTACACAAAGCTCTTTGTTTCTAGACTGACAACCAATGACATAGATTATGATGGTGGTTATAAGAGTAATTGGGTACAATCGAATGACGAAGGGTGTTAAGAAAAAAAAAATAAATGAAAATACGGTGATGAATATGATACGTGTTTTACAAAAAGTGAAATTAAAATTGAAAATGTTTATTGAATTGATGAATGTTCATCCGATTAATATTCATCCTATGTACGCGCGTTTATTGGAAAGAAAATCCATTGGTTTATAGCTGGTGAAACAGCATTCACTAAATTGATAAATATTTATTGATGTGATTAACATGTTCGTGTATTTCAACAACGAGCATCTTATTAGGACATGGAATTGTTAAATTTTAATCATGACTATAATGAAAAAATATAATTTAAGTTAATATTCATTTCACCCTTTCTTGGATAAAGTAGGTAATAAATCTTTATTTACTAAGGTGATAGGTTTAATTATGTTAATTGTCTTTATTAATTTCAGCCACCTGGCCGTCTTCAGAAGACCTCTATACGTACAAAATATTATAAAATATAAATCAAACGGATCAAAAATTATAGTATAAACTTACGTCAGATTTTATAAACGCACGTGAACATGTTAAATTTCAAAAACTAAATATTTCATCGTAATGAACATGGTATAATTTAGCTGGAAAATAGAGTTGTTAGCACGGTGTGTTAACTCAATACGTATAAAAAAAGGCAGATATTTAATGGGTACCACGGACGGCTAGATGGCACTGTAAGCACAAATTGCTTAAAGTCCCTAGATTTACAAAGTACCGCGGTTTGCCGCCATTTTGACCATTTTGAAAGTTAAGCGGGAACTTTAAAACTATGTCGTTCTATTGATGACATTACGCCAAAATTCCTTTCATTTTTTCTCGTGGTACTCTGAAGAGTCGAAAGTGCATGCGTTTTGTTGCACACAAAACGAAGTGCAAACAAAATTCATATTTTCACCAGTCAACATGAAAATGATACCTTTACTGTTATCATTTTCATGTTGACTGATGGAAGTTTGAAATCAATAATTAATAACCATTAACTGAATAAAAATACTTTTAAATTTCGCGCTTTATTAAAAGTAGTAGGTACCACAGACCACTAGAGGCGTTGAAATCAATTTGACCGAAAAAATAGTGGGGAGTAATGCTTCTATATATATATATATTTATATCATATATATACTATCTCCTATATCGCTGACTAAGGCAGCAAAAGAGTGTAAACACTAGAGTGCAGATATATCTGTCTCTGTCGTGCCCCCGTCTACACAAGAGACATGCGTGAACACGTGGTGAGTACGCTTTTATCTTATTGGACGGTGAATTAAAAATTAATAGCAGCTGATGACCTTTATGTTTATAAAACACCAAAACATAAACATAACCTAAAATCTAAATATTTAGTTATGTATATTATAGGTTTCATGTAACTCCCCAACATACCAGCTGGCTAAACATCTTGCAAAGATTCTGTCCCCCTTTACAGGTAACACGGAATCGTATGTCAGGGATTCTACACATTTTGTGGAATCGGTAAAAGGTGTAAAGTTGGATGCTGGGGATATGTTGGTAAGTTTCGATGTGGAATCCCTTTTTACTAAGGTACCAGTTAAGGATGCTGTAGAGGGTCTTCGCCGAAAACTCATTCCGGAGGGTTTACCAGAATACATGCCAGATCTGATGGAGTATTGCTTATCGTCGACGTATTTCAGCTGGAAAGGAGAATTTTACGAGCAGTTCGAAGGTGCAGCCATGGGATCTCCACTATCGCCACTTATAGCTAATTTCTACATGGAATTATTCGAAGAGGACGCTTTGAAGAAGAGCCAGTGGAAACCAAAACTATGGCTCCGATATGTGGATGACACGTTTGTGATATGGCAACATGGTCAAAAACGGCTCCAAAAGTTCTTGGATCACTTGAACTCTCAACATCCTATGATTAAGTTCACCATGGAAACAGAAACTGCCAAAAAACTACCTTTCCTAGATGTGTTAGTCACCAGGACGACAAATGGAGATATAGAACTTGGTGTATACCGAAAGAAGACCCATACCAACAGGTATTTACAGGCATGTTCACATCATCATCCCTAACAGAAGAGGTCCGTGATCCGTACATTATTTCAGCGAGCAGCGAGACTATGTGAAGGAGAGAACTTGAAGAAGGAGCAACACTTTCTACGAGGCGTGCTGCAGAAGAATGGATACACTTCGAGCGACATCAACCAGGCCATCAAGCAGCGAAAGCAGAAAGAGGACACGGTAAGTACAAAACCACTTGGATTTATCTGTCTTCCCTATGTTTCAGGTGTAACGGAACGAATTGCTAGGCACCTCAAGAAGAACGACATCGTAGTGCAGTACGGCACGGTCAGCAAAATTCGGAACACACTCCCGATAGCCAAGGACAAACTAACTCCATTAAAAGTAGCGGGAGTCCATCGACTATCGTGTAGTTGTGGGAAGGTTTATGTTGGCCAAACTGGACGCAACGTCGAGTGCCGCATCAAGGAGCATGAGAGGGATGTAAGGCTGAAGAAGATCCAGCAGTCGGCGGTTGCGGAACATTGCCATGCAGAGGGGCACCGAATAGACTTCGAACAAACAAAGGTGCTGGCTAGGGACAACAGATACTACCAAAGACTGACAAGAGAAGCCATAGAGATTCACCGACATAAAAATAACGTCAACAGAGAGGATGGCTGGGAGCTTAGCAGAACATGGAAGATGGTGGTGAACACGAAGACCTCTTCCCGCCTCACACCAGACGCGACGCAATTAGAAACGTCCGAAACGTCAAACCTTTTATTAAAAGACGCACAGCAAAACCCCAAAGTTTCTAGTGTTAGTTCTAGTTTTGTTCTAATCTTAGTTTAATTATTATTTGTTAAGAAAGTGAAGAAAATTTGTTAAAAGTAAAGAATATAATGTTTAATGAACAACCTACATAAAGTTGATATTTAAAGCAATATTCAACGTCAATTTCACACAAAAGTACATATATTCTAATTTATTTGATGCATCTACGATAATTTATAATTAAAGTCAACTATCTACAATAATTGCATTTCAAAGCTGCATAAAATACGCGCGAAACACTTCAAACTCTTTAAAATTTACGATTCGCGCAAGCGCCTTCGCGACATGGGGGCACGACAAAGACAAAACATATATCATTCCGTCTGCTTTTGATGGAAACGCTCGCCACTCATTGCTTAGATAGGGAGTCAGCGATATAGGAGATAGTATATATATGATTTATATTTATTTTTCTATGGTTGTTAGTGAGGTTAGGTTGCGTTGATCGGTAAAGTAGAAAACAAAAAGAGAATGTACAATCTGAACAAAATGCAAAGGTACACGTAAGCAACATTAACATATTTGAAAAATTAAAAAATATCAAATCAAAATCAAAATACATGAACTTAATCATCTTGTTTTTTCGTTTTTCGGGGCTTCTCTATTTTAACAATGCAGCAGCACTAGTCGCCACCGAACTAGGCTCTCGTTTGTTAAAACTTTTGCTTGTCCTTTATATGGTGGATATAGATGTTTTAAGTATGCGTATAATGGGGTTTGTTGTGGAATTAGTTGTTCGTTGAGCAGTTTCTCTTTGGGATTGTTGTGAAGAAAACGATCTATTTCATATTGCTCCAAAAGTTCCATGTGTGTGTCCTTACTAATCTGGTGTAGTATTTTGACGTTTTCCTGTTCTTTAAATTCATGTTGTGAAAAAAGTAAGTGTCTTCCAAATGCCGAGTTTTCTCTGGTTTTGTGTTCTTTAATACGCTGTTGCAATGTTCTTCTCGTCTCTCCGATATATATTGCCTGGCATGTGTCGCATTGTAGTTGATGATTGATTGTAGTCTTTATTGTTAATTAACAAGTTTTTCAGGGTGTTTTTGGTTTTGTATGTAAGACGAATTTTGTATTGGTTAAAAACTTTTTTTAGTTTATGCGATAATTGTCCTAGAAAAGTAATGGCTCTATAAATAGTATATTCCTTTGTATTTAAATCTTTAAGTGTAGTGGTGTTTTTAGTGTTATTCTTGTGTTGTATCTTATTCATGAGTTTTTGTATTGTATGTTTGGGAAAATTGTTTTGTTTTGCTACTTGTTGTATGATCAAACATTCCTTTTCAAAGTCTTGTGTATCTAGGTTTGAATTCAAAGCTCTGTGGAAATATGCTCTAAATGCTGCTAGTTTCTGGGATATGTCATGATGCGATTCGTATGGTATGATACTATCTGTTTGGGTTATTTTACGATATATAGAGAATTTTATTTTATTATTTGTTGTTCTTTGTAAAGTCAGATCTAAGAAATTTAATGTGTTGTTGTTTTCAATCTCGATAGTGAATTTTAGTTTATTGGGTATTGAGTTTATATATTCATGTAGGCTATTTATTTTCGTTTCGTCGTTAATTATTACAATAATGTCGTCAACATACCTTTTCCAAAAAATAATGTTTTCATTAAAGGGGTTAACATTATTGATAATTTTGTCTTTTTCGATTTGGTTTAGGAAAATGTCCGCTAAAATGCCACTGAGTGGTGATCCCATTGGCAATCCGTCACTATATCTGTAAATTTTGTCATGCTAATTTGTTCATTGTAAGACTTTGTCTGTTGCAAATCTATTTCGTCTTTTAAGTCTCATTAAAGGTAGGTGTTTATCCTTCCGAGG
>NW_019280887.1:45267-76892 GCF_000648695.1 Onthophagus taurus
TATACTCTGTTTTTAAACCAGGAGGAGTAAACGCGAAAGTCAGATTTACACTAGGAAAAATCACCAGAAAATATCACTAGATATTTTGGCGGTAAATTTAAATTAATAATTATTATTATTTATTTATTTACTTATTATTGTATTTATTTTCGTTTGTTATCGTCAACACTATACATACAAATTAACATTGAAGTTATGAGTGTATTTATTTCAAAATATAATAAAAAAGGGTTTAAAAACACAAAATATACAATAATGACACGAAACTGTCGAATTATCAATTACCTAACCTTCAAATTCAAAATCAAAATTCAAAATTGCCTGTGTGTGAACCTTCCTCGCATTCAACTAATCACGTGCAAGGTCAATCTGGTGACAAATTTAAAATACTCCTCCTGGTTTAAAAACAGAGTATAGTGTGTTTACCCTATTACTGTTTTAAACTTTTCGAATTGACATATTAATTGTCTCCGAAATCTTGACCGTTAATATCCGTTAGTAAACCGGTCGGTGGTGTAAAGTACTCCTTGAAAGCAGAATTCGGAGAGTCAATTAGTTGGGTAGTACAAAACAATTACTGAAGGGGCGGTCGCAATTCCTGGTCTAAGTTGGAAAGCATCCTCTCTTCGTCTTCTGATTTGTCTCGATTACGTTCTCTCTACCTTGGTTTCCCCGTAATACATCCTAGAAGCTCAAATGCGATGCGTCGGTCGGTTGCTTTTACGAACTGCCGCTACCCAGATACGTAGTAGAAAGGAATTGAGGATTTATGGGGACCAATAACGGACAAATTGTTCTTTTCTTTGCGAGGAGTTTCAGTGGCCGTCATCATAGGGACGTTTCTCGATCTTGAGTACTCTTTTCAACTCCACAAACCATTTTAAGTAAATGATAAATAAGATTTTAAAGTGGATAATTTGTGTTATTGGATAAGTACGATGGTAGGGCAAGTAAGAAAGTTTAGGTTCATAATATTTTGTGGTGTTTACGTCTTAACATTGTGTAATCTTGAAAACGTCATCGCGAAATTAAATCCTATTTCCGGCGTGTTTACGAGAGCAGGCGAACCGTCTAAGATCTTATTTTGTAGACGGGTCCCCTTCTAAGCGTGAACATTATGTGCCAGGAGCCGGCCCCCAAGATCGTATCTTAGTCGGTCGCCAAGAGGGAGTCAGAGTGCCCCCTCCCCCCGTAAAGGCGAGCTGTCGAGTTAAAAGCTGGGCGCTTCCGTCACTCCAAGGCCTTATTATAACTCGGCCGAATCACGACCCCGTATTAGGGACACTCAATTATTGTAGGGCCCTTTTGCCCGGAGCCGCTCCTCAAAGAATATTGCTCCTCTCGACGTGCTAAACTGGGAAGCGAGAAACTCTCTTTTAAATTGCGCAAGTTGAAGAGAGAAAGTTTTAGTCGGGGCTACTTTGTGAGGAACGAGCTTTCAAGTTTAAAAAAATAAAACGTACATAGGAAAGCGCGGTGGTGCGAAGAAACTAAACCACCTGGGAGCTTATAGGCTCCGCGGTAATTATTTAAAACCAAGTTAAAAGTAAAACACGGCAAAGGTTAATGTGAAATTGAAATGTATAGAGACTTTTTTCGATTTTGTCGTTTGTCCACAACTGGGTCAACATCATCTTGTTCGATTTGGAGAGCGAGCGAAAAAAGGTCGATCTCGTTATTGACACTTTCGTTTGACAACGCAGGTTACAAAAGCGACGGACAAACAATGGATGGGGGTCTTTGTCGTTTAATATACAAGCGGGAACGAGCGATTCGCGGAACGCACACAGACAGAAAAAGCACGGCCCGATCAAACGCTGGATTGCGTGTTATGAAGGGAGGAGCACACAAAAGCGTGCCAATAAATTTTCGTCCGAAACAAATTTGTGCCAAAGCACTTCCTATTACAACATTCATAACCACTGATTTTAAACTATTATGTAATTTTGACATCCGTTTGTGGACTCGGCGTAACTTGTAGCCAGTTAAAACGGAGTAATTCTAACGTTAACCGGGAAAATGGGGTTAATTTTGCATAATGTCGATTTATAACGTTGCCGTTATATAGACAAAAAGGGGGCATATTACAGTTTTTTAATGCCGCTTTTATAGCATGTTTCCGCGGGTTTTTCATTTAGCAGTAAACCAGGATCGTGATTAAGGCCTAGTTGCGACGGCTGAATTATTGCACCACTATTCTAAAGAGCTTCGTAACAGGACGTTTAAGCGGTAAGCGCAAAAGTTAACGTTTGGGCATGCAATTACGGGGGCCCTAATGGCACAATTAAGTTCAACGTTCGGCGTCGAAATGATATTGTTCTCTATCACAATAGCGATGTCATCACGTATATACGAGTAAAATCTAACCTGAATTGCTACTCAACATTTTCAACTACATTTTTTCATACATATATGTAGGTATGTATAAAAATTATTAAATAGATAATTTTCCACAACAAGCCAATCTTAAAACTACTTCACCAATATGTAATTTAATTGAAGAAACAAGTAAATCCATCCGTAAAGTAATTTGACAACAAAACTAATGAAATAAATAAAAACCATATATTAACTTCTAACTTGTATTTATTTATATAAAGTCGTCAGCGACAACTATAATGAGTACAAACCATAACGTTCAAAAAAGTTGGTATATAAAGTTAAGTGATGTTAAACTCGACAAAATTTTTTAAAAAAATGATTTATTTATTTTATTTATTTATTTATTTACGCTCACGGGACACAGCACAGGACAAACCCAATTCAAGCTGTGCCACTAAAAAAATACAATAAGAAAGAAAAAAAGGACACAAAAAAACTTAAATCAGTATCTCAAATTGCATAAGTAATTTAACAAAAATAACAGAAAAAAAAAAGAAAAAAACCGAGGTATCTAACAATCAGCACGTGAAAGGACAAGAACTAATTGTAAGTATAAATCAATCTATATAAATTAATCTATATACGGCATGTTCCCAACAGCAGCAAGGGTCGCTCTTTTAAAGGAGATTAAGGAATCGTACGCAAATATATCAATGGCAAGACGGTCAGCAGAGCGAGCAGAGCGCAGCAATGGCGAATGCTGATAGGAGTTAGTGCGCGGAGTTGTAGTAAAGAACAGAAAATCAAAACGAAGCGATCTGGGCGGGACGTGGAAGTTAATCAGTGATGTAAGCGAGGATGATTTATAAATATTATGAATTATTTTATATAAAAGTATTATATCATTAGCAAGTCGCCGTTGGCCGAGTCGTAACAAGTGGAAAGATTGGCACGCCGAGTTGTAGTCAGCATAGGTAGTATGAGATTTCCAGCATAAAAAACGAACGAATCTCTTTTGGACACGCTCTAGTCGTTCCACAAATATATTATATTGTGGATTCCATACAACAGTGCAATAATTCAAAATGTTAAATACATACGTATAATAGAGAGTCATTAATGAATTAGTGTCGGTAAAATCAGCAGCCGATCTCATGACGAAACCAAGCATACGAAAAGCCTTGCTAACCACCGAATCGACGTGCTCACTGAATAATAGCTTACTATCAAACGTCACGCCCAAATCTCTTATAGAAGTAACCCTGTTCAACAACTTCCCTCCAATGATGTAGTCAAAGCGTATGGGACCAGGCTTTTTTGTAAAAGTAATTGTAAAGCATTTACTATAATTCATGGTGATGAAGTTTGTGCAACAATATTGAGCAAGTTCGTATAGATCACGCTGAAGAGCAGAACAATCTCTAGGATTTGACACGCGGCAGAAGATCTTTAGATCATCTGCATACATTAAACAGTTAGCGTGTTTAAAACACTTAAATATGTCATTAATATAAATATTAAAAAGCAGAGGTCCAAGAATGCTTCCCTGAGGTACGCCGGATGAGACTGACACCGTCTGCGAGGAAAAACCTCTAACTGTAACCGACTGCGTTCTATCAGCCAAGTAGGAAGCAAGCCACTGTTGAATGCTGTAGGGTAAACCAACATGTTCAATTTTTTGTAGTAAGAGCCGATGATCAACTTTATCAAAAGCTTTACTAAAATCAGTATAAACAGAGTCCACCTGGCAGTTGTCATCGAAAGAATGCAAAATGTAATTAGTATATTCGAGAAGATTGGTCTCTACCGAACGACCAGCAAAAAAACCGTGTTGTCGAGGGTCCAAAACATTTTTTACAGTGTAAAAAATAGGCTTGTAAATTAAGCTCTCAAGGACCTTGCCAAAAATGGGCAACAAAGAAATTGGTCTGTAGTTTTCGACCAAGCTTCTACAGCCAGATTTAAAAATAGGCACCACAGAGGCCCGCTTCCAGACTAGCGGAAAGACACAGTCTTTCAGAGATCTATTGAACAGGATTGATAACGGTTCACTAAGAGATTCACAACAATTTTTTATTATAATAGGAGGTATACCGTCACCACCTGGCCCTCCGGAAGGGTTAACGGCTCTAAGAGCTTTCAAGATCTCAACCTGCTCAAATTGTAGAGACAGGTCGCAAAAACGTGGGCTACCACAACGGGAGCCATTGCTGGTGCTCGAGGTCCGCGAAGCATTAAATACTGAGCCGAAGTAACGAGAAAAAAGGTCGCAGATATGTGCACCATCGGTAGCAGTGACACCGTCAAACGCAACCTCTGCAGGCAAGTCACTTGTCGCGCGCTTAGCTCTAACAAATGACCAAAACCTTTTGGGATCATGCCGTTTAGTGATTTAGTGATTATGATAAACATTTAGATGTTAAATTAAGAAACGTATAGTGTAAATGTTTAAAAAGTTAACAATTATACAAAAAAAAACTTAAAATTAGCCTTAGATTAAAACTTTTATAAAGAATTTATTTAAATTTAGTGGCAAGATACTTAAATAGATGTATCATATAGTATCGTATAGAGAAAAATACTTACAGTACTATTTTGTAAATATTTTTCGAAATATTTTTTGACTTTTCACTTTTCCTCATTTTCCTCGTGGTTAGTTCTCTTTTACATACAAAAGTTTTTCAATTTGAATGTATGGTTGTAATATATGGTTTTTATTTGATCATTAATCTTGCAACATGGATAACTCTTTCAAAAACTAATGAACCTTAAAACATCTCAAGTAATAAATAACCCAACTGCACAGTATGCCAACCTTCATGTAATTTAACTGAGATGTAGATAACTTATGATGTATAAAAATCAATATCTCAAAAACTAAAAGATGTTTTGAAAAACCGTTTCTTTAATTGAACCTTAAAGCAACTCTATTTCATTATATTTCTACCTTTTATTAACTTTCGGTCGATGATGGAACGTTGATTCCGAAACCGGTTCCGATTTATATTACATAAAATAAAGGAAGTTAGAAGTTCTTTCATCTGTTTCATCTGAAACCTGAATTCATTGAATCCAATTTCTAGCCACTCTTATCAAGTCATCGGTCCAGCGTGTAGGTGGTCTTCTTCCATTCCGCTTATCAATGCGTGGCCTCCATTAGATCAATCTACCTATCGTCCTTTATTCTGGCCCAATTCCATTTCTGTATATTTATTTAATGAATAATATTAGTCAATCCGATTTTCTGCCTCAGATCTTCGATTGTAAAATGGTCTTTTAAACTCAATCCCAGCATTGATCTCTCCTTTTCATGTTGGGTGACCCTCAATCTTTTGTGGATGCCGTCGTTAAAGGCAAGGTTTCTGCTCCATATGTGAGCATAGATATGCTTTTCTTTTCTAACAAATTGAAAGGTCACTTTGAAGACATATTTCAGCTTTCCAAAAGCTGCCCATCCAAGATTGATTCTTTTGTGTAACGTCTGCCCCTTTCCAAAGGGAACCAACAGGAAGAACGGCTGAGATCTCGGATCGACCACAACAACATATATATATTGCAGATAAGTTCGGATTATCATAGATCTCAATAAGGGTTTTTATACTTTACAACTGGCCGTTTGCTGCTTTCGTAAAACGCTTTTGTAACCTTTGACGTATTCTCCTGATGATGTTGAAACCGGTAGAGAAATATTAAAATAAAATCCATTTGAAGTGCGAAAACGAATTTTTATTTATATCAAACAAAATGGAAAGAAAATCATTAAATAGTATTATAATACAATATCTAATACGGCATTAAATACATCTTTGGTAGGCTGAAGAACATCATTATCCTCAGATGACAAAGATACAGTTGTAACAATAGATTTCCTATCGCTCTATTTTCCCGAATTTTTATCAATTAATATCATCAAAACTAATCAACCAATATTTGATTGTGAGGTATCATTGGATTCCTATTTTCCAACTCTACGAGAAAATGTTATAACATGTAGGGCATTCCATTTAAAAATACAAAATTGACCCATTTTCCGGAAAAACTAAAAGTGATAAACAATTTTTTATGCTAAATTATTTGGGTTAGCAAAAAAACCGTTTTCAAATTAGACGAAGGGGGGAGGTGTTCCATATGACACGTCCTGTATATTATTAACGTTCGTTTACATTTCGCATTCGATGAGATTGCATTTAATAACTTATCGTACCGTTCCCTTTTCCAGTTACTTATCATTTTTTTTAACTTCCTGCTTCATAAATTGCTTCACGGTCCGCGGAACAAAGTCTAGTTCCGGTTAAGATGTCGCATCAATCTTCTTAGAATGCCCTTTCTCTTTTTGTCATAAAACATATACAGGGTGATTCAGTTTTTAATCGGGAAACTTTACTAGGATGTAGTACTTGCCAAAATAACACAAATTTTTTTATACAGGGTTCCCCATAATAGGCTACCCATTTTGAAATTTGAATTAAAATTTTTTTAGTTAACAAAAACTTTTTATTATACTAAATTACAGCTAACTTTTTGGGATTTATGATAACTTATAAATATTTGGCTAATTTAATTCTAACTTTTAAAAATCACATCTTCTAATTGACCTCCACCAACTTCAACACATTTTTCAATATTAGATAAAAAGTGGTTCATTANCCTCATTATTCAACACTTTGTCTGTCATGGGTAATGAGTGTCATTACCCGTCAAAAATCAATTGTATAACGAATAGATAATTCAATAGTTGTAGACAAATTTATTTTCTAGCCTTAATGTCATGATTCTATCGGATAGTTTGTAAAGGTTATTAAGGAAAGTTATCGCGTTGTAGTTTTTAAGATTCGTAATGTCCCTCTTTTTTATAGAGCAATATGATGATCGCTTCCAGTCATTTATCTGATATAGAGCTTGGTTAAATTCTATGTCAATAAGTCACTCAAATCCAAAATAAGCCAACCTTATAATACAATATAAATAAAAAACCACCAAATCAACTTTGACGGCAGCTACATAACGTCACAACGCTTCCCAAAATTTTAATCCTCTCAAATCAAAACTTTACAAAACTCTCAATGTAGCTTGAAGGTGTAAACACAAAACGAGCTGCTTTAGTAAAACGCTTTTGTAACCTTTGACGTATTCTCCTGATGATGTTGAAACCGGTAGAGAAATATTAAAATTAAATCCATTTGAAGTGAGAAAACGAATTTTTATTTATATCAAACAAAATGGAAAGAAAATCATTAAATAGTATTATAATACAATATCTAATACGGCATTAAATACATCTTTGGTAGGCTGAAGAACATCATTATCCTCAGATGACAAAGATACAGTTGTAACAATAGATTTCCTATCGCTCTATTTTCCCGAATTTTTATCAATTAATATCATCAAAACTAATCAACCAATATTTGATTGTGAGGTATCATTGGATTCCTATTTTCCAACTCTACGAGAAAATGTTATAATATGTAGGGCATTCCATTCAAAAATACAAAGTTGACCCATTTTCCGGAAAAACTAAAAGTGATAAACAATTTTTTATGCTAAATTATTTGGGTTAGCAAAAAACCGTTTTCAAATTAGACAAGGGGGGAGGTGTTCCATATGACACGTCCTGTATATTATTAACGTTCGTTTACATTTCGCATTCGATGAGATTGCATTTAATAACTTATCGTACCGTTCCCTTTTCCAGTTACTTATCATTTTTTTTAACTTCCTGCTTCATAAATTGCTTCACGGTCCGCGGAACAAAGTCTAGTTCCGGTTAAGATGTCGCATCAATCTTCTTAGAATGCCCTTTCTCTTTTTGTCATAAAACAGATACAGGGTGATTNTAAAATGGGTAGTCTATTATGGGGAACCCTGTATAAACATAGGATCGCTCTTTTGTTTTCGAGCTATGAGCGATCAAACTTGAGCCAAAAATTTACATTTCGTTTTGTATTTCGGCTGTAAGGAAACCGTAGAATTTGAAACTTTGTACGTGTGTACTACTGGTTAACACCTTATTTTCTAGCATACTTTAAACTTCCCCTGCGCCCTCTAAGGGGATGAAATTCACCATCCCCTTGATTCTTTTTATAAGAACTTTTTAACGCTATCGAATATTAACATAAAAAAATATGGGTTGTATAGCTTATTCTTTAATGATCGTTTTTGTCTCTTTAGTATTTTCCTTAAAGTTAATAGTTTCCGTGTAAAAAAATAAAATATCGTGCCATGTATCGCTATGTGCCGCCATGTTTAGCTAAAATTATTCGATAAGTTGGCTCTGAGAACTTGTAAGTTCATTTACAGTGAATCCTTATAACTGTTGATGATAATTAATAATTTTTGACTGTTATTAAGCAAGAGTATCAATTTTTTAATATTGTTTAAAACAACGTAATTTGTTCAGACAGGCATTAATCTTATTTATGGNTAAATTGCTTCACAGTCCGCGGAACAAAGTCTAGTTCCGGTTAAGATGTCGCATCAATCTTCTTAGAATGCCCTTTCTCTTTTTGTCATAAAACAGATACAGGGTGATTCAGTTTTTAATCGGGAAACTTTACTAGGATGTAGTACTTGCCAAAATAACACAAATTTTTTTATATAAACATAGGGTCGAGCTATGAGCGATCTAACTTGAGCCAAAAATTTACATTTCGTTTTGTATTTCGGCTGTAAGTAAACCGTAGAATTTAAAACTTTGTACGTGTGTACTACTGGTTAACGCCTTATTTTTTAGCATACTTTAAACTTCCACAGCGCCCTCTAAGGGGATGAAATTCACCATCCCCTTGATTCTTTTTATAAGAACTTTTTAATGCTATCGAATATTAACATAAAAAAATATGGATTGTAAAGCTTATTCTTTAATGATACTTTTTTGTCTCTTTAGTATTTTCCTTAAAGTTAATAGTTTCCGAGTAAAAAAATAAACTATCGTGCCATATACCGCTATGTGCCGCCATGTTTAGCTCAAATTATTCTATAAGTTGGCTCTGAGAACTTGTAAGTTCATTTACAGTGAATCCTTATAACTGTTGATGATAATTAATAATTTTTGACTGTTATTAAGCAAGAGTATCAATTTTAAAATATTGTTTAAAACAACGTAATTTGTTCAGACAGGCATTAATCTTATTTATGGTTTTTCTTATGAAAATCACAATTAATTAGTGTTATTTAGTTAGTACTACCGCCATCAAAAATCTAATCTCTTATAAACCAGAAAAACAGCCTGCGACGTGAATGGCAAATGACGAGAAACCCTGAAACCAAGTCAATAATTGTAAATCGATTAACACGACAAATAAGAAAAGAACTTGATGCGTATCGCATAAAATCTTTTCAAGAATATTTAAACAACATACAACCCACTAGTCACGAAATATGGAAAGCAACAAGAAGAGTCACGAGAAAATCTAATGAAATATCAACTTTAAATATTGATAATGGACACTTAGTAACTGATCAACAGAAAAGTACTGGTTTTGCAGAATATCTGGAGAAAATATTCAGACCCCACTTCTTCAGCACCCCAAATTTCACAACTTCTGTGATATCATATAACGAAAACCATAATCCGGTATTGAACAGTAACTTTCAAAAAGTCACAATAAATGAAATTCGACAGATTATTAAAAATCTGAAAACTAAGAAAGCTCCAGGACCTGATCAAATTCCTAACTTGACCATAAAAAATCTACCGGAAACAGTAGTGCAGTTTTTGAAGAGATTACTCAATGCCTGTCTGGAACAAGGTTATTTTCCAAACTGTTGGAAACACGCCCATGTACTTATGTTTCTAAAGCCAGGGAAGCCCAAGAGCAACATCACCAGCTACCGACCGATTAGTCTATTATCTACATTATCCAAAATCTTAGAAAAAGTAATTAATTACCGCCTATGTGAAGCATTAAACGAAATGAATGTGATTCCACACTTCCAATTTGGTTTTAGAAACCAGTTCTCGACCAGTCATCAATTACAACGATTATCGAACATAATTGAAAACGGATTTGAAATGAAGCAATACTCGACCGCCTTATTTCTCGATATTGCCCAAGCTTTCGACCGTGTATGGATCAACGGATTAATTTATAAAATATTACACCTGGATCTTGACAGCAATATCAAGCAAATACTAATATCCTTCCTTAAAAACCGATCCTTCTCTGTTAAAATTCATGAATCCCTCTCCGAAACAAAAAATATACTCGCTGGTGTACCTCAAGGCAGCGTCCTCTCTCCCACCCTGTTCAACATCTACATGAGTGATATGCCACAACCAAATGTTCACATGCTGGCATATGCGGACGATACAGCCTTAATAGCGCAAAGCTTTGAACTCGAGGATGCGACTAAAAATCTGCAAATAGCTATAAACACCCTAGTTAAATGGTTCAAGTCTTGGAATATAGCAATAAATACATCCAAGTGCATCGCTAAAATTTTTACACTCAAACGAATTAAAAGCTCACCGGAATTAACAATTAACGGAGAAACTATTAGATGGAACGACTCGGACGAACCGGTTAAATATCTTGGCATATTCCTTGACACAAGATTAACTTGGAAATACCATATACTCCAAAAAGTTAATCAAGGTTACGGAAAGTTGAAACAACTGTATCCCTTGATAAACAGGAGAACAAGACTTAAATGCGAAAACACTATTCTAATTTATAAAACACTCATTCGACCACTCATTACCTATGCCTGCGTTGTCTGGGGAAACTCGGCTAAAACAAATCTTAATAAGGTTCAGGTTTTACAAAACAAAATACTACGCATAGCAGTAGACTCCGAGTGGTATATCTCTAATGATCAACTACACAACGAATTAAAAATTGATAGTATCACAGCCTTTATATCTAAAATGACTTCCCGGTTTCACGAACGCATACAATACACAGAAGTACTACAGCCATACAACCTCAGCAAAAAGAACATCCACTGTCGTCTTAAAAGGAAACTACCACAAGACATCTACTTGATTTAAAATACGTTAAATGTTACCATCCAATTTGACTTATGTTTATTATTTTGTAAGTGACGAGGTCCTTTTAGTTATGTAATGTGACATTTATTTAGTATAAGAAAAAGCCTTGTATAGTAATGTTAATTTACTGGTCTGGCAATAAAAGTACTTAAAAAGAAAAGTTAGTACTAGATAATAGTAAGTGCACAACTTCCATAAGTTGTGTAATAATAGCAGCGCTTTACAGTACAATGTAGCATATTTTATTTTTTTACGCTAAAACTATTATCTTTAAGGAAAAAAC
Organism: Onthophagus taurus; assembly: GCF_000648695.1. Classification (NCBI taxonomy): domain Eukaryota; kingdom Metazoa; phylum Arthropoda; class Insecta; order Coleoptera; family Scarabaeidae; genus Onthophagus; species Onthophagus taurus. The sequence goes on from NW_019280887.1 coordinate 56,862, forward strand.
TAAAGAGACAAAAAAGTACCACTAAAGAATAAGCTTTACAACCCATATTTTTTACGAAAAAATTAAAGGGGTTGTGAATTTCATCCCCTTAGAGAGCGCTAGGGAAGTTTAAGGTATGGTTGAAAATAAGGTATTAACCAGTAGTACATACATACAAAATTTCAACTTCTACGGTTTACTTATACCCAAAATAAAAGATAAAATGTAAATTTTTGGCTCAACGTTGGCAGCTCATAGCTCGAAAACAAAAGAGTTGCGTGTTATTTTGGCAAGTACTACGTCCTAGTAAAGTTTTCCGATTAAAAACTGAACCATCCTGTATATTACTACTCCGCACCGGCAACAAGTAATTATAAAAACGACGCCAATTGTTCAGAGGACTTCCTGTGACTTTGGTTTATATAGAATTATTAAAATTATTTATAGATAACATTCGCATTATCCTTCTCTCGATCGAAATCCATGCACGTTAATGAAAATTAATGCATTTGATGAGGGCATCATCAAACAGAGAATCGCATGCGTTCAATCACGTGAATGTTGACGTATGCCGGTTCCGGTTCGTGTTTGGATAAGCTTTGCGTTCGGATATGGTCTAGACGCTAAACACCTCCTATATAACGGACGCGTGACACCACCAAGACGGTGATTTATCATTATTATTAACGGCCGACGGCGACGATTAATCACGGATCGGGATTTCGTTTCAATTGAAATGGGCAATCGAGCGCGTCTCACGTCGAGGATTTCCAATTAAGTTTTCTTCGAAACTAACGGAAAACCAACAGAGCATTCTAATAGGATGACAATCTTACGGGGGCGCGCGTCGAGTTTCGCACAGATAAGAAGTTCGCACGGCCTCAATATTCATGGGGGAAGGCCCAATTGGATTACCCAAAGGAGATTTACTCCATAAGTTCGCTTCTTTCGGGTTCGCCGAGGTGTGCCAAATAAAATTACGGATCGCCCGCATTTTATTCGTCTTCGAAAATCATCGACCGTCTGACCTTTAACGATAGAAAAATCCACACATCAACAAATACTGGATTACAAGGGAACGTAGTACGTATGACTTCAAAGGAATAAGGAGAGAAAATTTTCTACTACCGGTTCTTTTAGACATGGGGAATGGAAAACGAAACGCGAGTTTCGCTGTTATGTTTCGGAAATAAAACCACTTTGAGGCACAATGTAAGTACACATTCGGCATACAAAGCCGGAAGTTTGTTTCTGCGTCACGAGGCTCTAGTTTCTTTCGTGGCCGATACCAACTTTAACGCTTCGTCCAAAACTTTTCAGAAGTCTGTTGTAGTTTCTCGTACGCGATTTAATGTTTTACAACTTAAAACTCTGTTTACTATAACTTATGATTAAACGAATATTCATTTTAAAATATATTTAGATAAAAAATAACATTTGTTTAAATAACCAATTCTTAAAAATTTGTATTTTCAGAATAGATATTATTAGTAATTATGAATAAAAGTGTCCTAAATTTAAAGAAGATATTACATTCGCAATATCACTTTTGATTTCGGAGATACAATGTTTTAAACATATCCGAAATTTCAGACAATGTTAAAATTTCCTTGGATTATCTTTAAATAATTAGGAAAACTTAATGTGTTGGAATACCTTTAAGAATTTTTCACGAATTACTAATAAAAGTATCCTCGTTTCAAGAAAGAAGATTTGTAATATCACTTGTAATTTCTGAGATACAATGTTCTTGTTGTTCTTCTTTAAAAATTTGGAAAAAATTTAAAAATAAATAAGTAACCTAATTTTAATGAAAACGTCAGATTTGCAAAATCAATTTTACTTTCGGAGATGTGATGTTTCAAAAAGGCGCCAGGGATCGATGGCAAATCAGCGGATGTGCTGAAGGCTGGAGGTGAGGAGTTGGCAAGGAGAATTTATACACTGATCCAAAGGGTTTGGGAAGAAGAAAGCTTGCCTGAGGAATGAAGAAAGGCGGTAATATGTCCCATATACAAGAAAGGAGACAAGCTTGCATGTCGAAACTATCGTGGCATTGCGCTGCTATGTACAGGTGTCCCAATTTCGATGCCCGCATAGGCTATCTCCGAAACTAAAAGAGATAGAAAAAAAGTAGCTTACATGTCATGCTCTCGTTTTTCGAGATAATGCTAATGCCGAAAACTCCGAACAGCTATCGTCTTTTGTTTTCGCCCTATCGGCAAAAACTGAAAATTTTGCGAAAACGACAATCGCGAATATCTCACTTATTATCAAAGATGGAGTATTATAAATAAAACATTATATGGGCAACTTTTTACGAAGAATTCAGTGGCGTAGGTAGAATTTTTTTCCCATCATTTATTTTCGAGATTTTAGACGTAANATTTTTCTAAATATTTTCAATACCATTTATGGTAGAGCGTTGAAATTTGGTACAGGGTAAACAAATATCAAGCAAAATCATTGAACCAATTTTGACTTTGATCGGGCGGCGGCAACCATGCTATACAGGCTGTCCCTAAAATTTGTTTGCTCAGAACTTTTTTGTTCGCTCGTAACCCTACATTTATTTTTGTACTTTTTAATAGAAAATTTATTTTAGAAACTATTATCACTCTTTGAAAATTTTTATAACATTTACCGTTTTCGAGTTATACGCGAAAATGTTAAGCTTTGATTTCAATCGTAACAAACAAAAAAAGGAAACATATTCCGCAAGATCTGAGTTGGCGATGACAATTCAAAAACGAACTGAGCTAATAACCATTATTTGCATAAATTTCTAAGTGCAGACTTAGTTAAATCCACTGTTAATTTATTTTAGTTGAATAAAAGAATGTAATTTTCAAAACAATAAATTTAATTTCCGGTTGCAACAAACAAGAACATAACAAAAATTCTAACAAAAATATTAACAATAACAATAAAATTATAAACAAATAGTAATAAATAAGAAAGAACAAAAAAATACTAAAGCAGATGCACGCCTGATATCGCCGTCTTAAATTAAAGCGCACTCTGTGGAGAACATCGATCTCAGTTTGAAGTTGATCAAATGAATCAACAATTCGCAACCTCAGTTGATCAACTTGTTTTCGATCAACTGATTTAAACGCAGTAAATTAGCGATTTAACGCGTCCCTATAAATAAAAATCTACAGGTGTAAGATCCGGCGATCGGGGGGCCAACTTATCGGTGCACCTACCCCTAGTCCAATCCACCGTCCCGGAAAACGTTCCCTCAGAAATTCTTGGACAGCTTGTGTGCTATGCACAGGAGCACCATTATGCATATACCACATTGCTTGCCTTGTGTTTAAAGGACCGTCATCTAAAAAATCATCTAATTCCNGGATGTAGCGTGCTGTGGCAGCAGCTCCATTTAAAAACAAAATGTATTTTCATTTGTTATTATTTTTATATTTGCCACACAATTGTTTTTGAAGCAAAACATAACAGACGCAAAATAAAAAGTCTGCCAAAAGTTAATTTTATAATTTTATTATTTTGTTGGCTAATACCTCATAGCCACAGTAAGCTATGAGAGTGAGGCATGGACGCTGACGCAAAAGTCGGTAGAAAGCGCGAATGTCGTCGAAAGAAGGATCTTGAGGAGAATATTTGGGCCACTTCAGGAGAACGATGGATGGAGATTAAGATACAACCATGAGTTGCATGAGATTTATAAAGACTAGCCACTGGCACAGTTTGTCAGACTCTAACGCCTAAGATGGGCTGGCCACGTGATCAGAATGGGCGAAGAGAGAGTGCCGGGACGACTGATCGGTAGAAGAATGGAGGAAGTGAGACAGAGCGGATGGCCGAGATTAAGATGGGAGGACGCAGTTGACCGGAACGCTAGGGAAACGATCGGGAGTAGGACTTGGATGAGAGAGGCCAGGGACAGGGATGAATGGAGGCAGAAGCTGATGGAGGCCAAGGCCAAGGCTCCATACGGGCTGAAAAGCCATAAAATGGCCATAAATGAACGAATGAATGTTTCAAAGCTAATCCTAATTTGTGACAATTTTCTAACATTAACGTTAAGTAGGAAAAATTAATTTGTTGAAAAATCTTTATAAATTTTTCACTAATTATTAATAAGAGTATACTGGTTTCAGATTTGCAATATGACTTCTAATTTCTCAGATACAATGTTTTTGTGTTAACTTTAAAAATTTGGGAATAATCGATTTACTTTGAAACTTATAATTGGTAGATGTCTATAAAAATACAGTATTAAAACTTTTGTGAAATCTATAAAAAAAGTTAGTTTTTTAGATCATATAATCAATAATCCAGAGACTTCCAAAACTTCGTTTCGCTTTCATAGTTTGCTGTATCCATCCCGTATTACTCCTCTCTTTATTTTATAAGAAACTTTTATAATACTCTCCACCAATCCAACTACAACTTCCCCAATAACAACTCTTAAATAAGTTCTTAATGTGAAACGAAGTATTCTTATTGTTAATAATATACTCACATTGTCGTCGGATGCGATGTTTTTCGTTTTCCTCGGAATTCACAGCAGAATACACGAATTCCAAACATCAAAACAGCGTACACGCGTGCAAACTCTTTGTCATCTTTTTACGAGAACAAACGCCTCTTGTACTTTATTGTTTACGTGATATTACCTTTTCCAATAACTACGTATATTCGCTGAAACGCTTTCCGTTTGTTGCACCAACGTCTTTGCTATTTTGTTTTTCTAGTATTCGTTATCCGATATATTCGGATTCCAGATAGCGCTACACGTTTTGATTTAAACTAACCGATATACGAAGTTATCTTTTATTTTATTTTTATTTCTCGTTATACGATACGTGTTATTGATTCTTTTTTGTGTAATATGGAAAAGAAACGTTGACATAGTTCCAACAAAATGTGTTAATTTAGCGAACATCCCTACAACATTTTAGCTGCTTGTTATTCCGGGTGCTTTTCGAAAACGAGAACAAACTGTAAACGATCGGTACGTGTTGTATTTTGAAGTACTTACGAAAGCATAATATTTCGACGGTGTACTTTTGTTTCGCACCGTCATAAAAGTCGCCGAATTTCGTTGCTCTTACACAGTCTTATTACACAATACGAGAGAACAAAACTAAATCAAAATTATTACACAACAAATTTTTAATCGCATTTACACCTGTTTCTTCAACAGTTAAATGTTCTCCGGTAGATTTAACGGGGTATGGAGTAAAATTGCGGTAGTAATTGACTTTAAAACCATTAATTAACTATAAGGGTGTTACATGCAATTTCAGTGACCTTAATAGGAGCAGTTAAAGTTGACTGTTTACCGTCGAGACGTTGCAGATGTGGAAGCTAAAAGTGTTTTTGTTGTCTTCTATAATTGTGTCCATTGTACTATATAGAGGATAACTATTTCTCTATTGTTGGTTAAATGAAAATGTTTTAAAGCTATTGAAATAAAACGAGAATTTAATAATAAAATGTGTAAACCGATTTAATGGATTTAATGGGCTCAATCTGCTAAGACAAACACTCAACGTACACATCTTGGCTAATGCGAATATATCGCAAACAATCAAATATTGTTACCCTCGGTCATATATTGAGATTAACATCATCAGCAGGGGATACACCGAGAGCCGGGAGAAAGCTCACACCAACCACTTACTGATATTATCAATTTAATATTAAAGGCTCACGTTAAGCTTATCGATTGGTATAGTGTTCCGTGATCCGGGTAAATTATTTTGCGTTGAAAATTAACCTCACCACATGACTCCCAGAGATTTATTTTGCTTAATTGCCGTTCGAGGTTAAATAGGTATTAACTAAGCGGGGTTTCGATCCAGGTGTAAAGGAGAGAACAAAGTCGTAACTTGCGTACCTAACACAGATATAATCGAATAATAGCGCCACTTTTAAACCCTCACATTATAGGCAACTTTTGAATGCAATACGATAAACTACTTCTCCCCCGGAGTCGGGGAAGAAGAGTTTGTGAATTCCGTACCCGTTTCCCGGAGTTAAAACGATCATAACACCGCTTGCAACTTCCAAAATGTACGTGGGCTATTTCAAAATAGGGTGTTACTCACCGGAAATACACAAAATAGGGTAATGTACATACGTGGAATAATTATGGTTTTCATCTTGAGGAAATTATAAATTAATAAAATAGGATTTAGAATACAGAAGCAATAAATCGTTATTGTATAGACTATTACCAAGGAATATTATAAACTATTGTTTCGACCAGTTCTCTTATTGTTCCCACGCGACGGTTTGAGGTAGATCACCTAGTTTATCACAATGGCACAGCGCTCGGGGAACAATTACTCCCGAAAATTTTGACCGAACCCCACGACTCTTTTGGACCGGTCGCTATCTGGCGCTCGTTTTTGCTCGCGTTTCCAGGTAGTCGTTCCAAAAAAAGATCACACAAAACTCTGAATGTCCATGACACACGGCTGTTTTATCGTTTGTTATAACGTCATTTGAACAGTAAATAACTGTCGCGAATTTGCTTGCTGTTTCAACTGTGTATTCAGGCGAATCGTTAATTCTTTGTGTACAAATTAAACACAAAAAAAATTATTAACAACCAAAATGTTACATCAAGTCTACTTTAAAAGATTTAAATTATCTTTGCGTCACGTCACGTCTTCCCCATGTTCTATCCAATCAATTTTGTACAGAGTTAAATCTTCATCAAGATTGCATCAAAGCTGTATTTAGAAGTGGTAAAGATTGCACCAAATTTTCATCCTAGGACTTCCCCCGCGGAACTGTAAGACTTTGACGGTTAGTGGGAGAGCTTCGTTCTCTACACTGAATGCTGGCTGACGAGAGAGTTAATATAAGAGTGCCACCAATAAGGGTTTATAACCCCAAGCTGATGTGTTCTAAGCTACTGATATGTGAGCAGCACAATTATCAAAATCGACCAGATCTTAATATCTAAAGGGGGGGCTTCTTCTACATATAAACGATGTGAGAATTTATCGAAGTGCCAACTGTAATAAAAAAACTAAAACAACAACAAAAATAGAAAGTGGGAGTATTAAGGGACGATGACAAAAGGAAATGATTTAGACAAAGAGTAGAGGAATTTTTATAACTGAATGAATAAGAAGATGGAATAGAAAATGAATGGGAAACACTAAGAAAAACCATGAATTCAGCTGCTCAAGACACTACGAGTCGATGATGACTGTAGAAAGATAATGAAAAGAAAAAATGCTGCACAAAGAAAATGTCTATACAGGGTGTCCCGCAACGATTGTACAAAACTGCATCAGCGTATTCTATGATCAAAAATAAACAAAAAAAGCCTAATAAACATAGGTCCGAAAATGGACCATTTTCGAGATATTCAAAGATTTAGTTTCATAAGTTGATATTGTTAACATCATGAATTTAAATTTGTTTTTATAATAATTAAGTCGTTACTATGATTACGATAAGTTATCTAATCAAAAAAAAATAATAATACTTCACGAAATTATTATTTTACTATTTAATTTAATAAAGCTATTAAGTATAATTACTCCAAGGAAGAGATGGCGGATATGGTGTATTGTTACGGACTAGCTGATGGAAATGCGTCGTTAGCAGCTCGTCATTACGCGCAAAGGTTCCCGAACAGACGATTGCCTAATAGTCACACCTTTAGCAGACTATATCTCAGATTAAAAGAAACGGGAAGCGTAACCCAAAGCCATTCCACGGACAGACATTACACAAGGACGGTGGAATTAGAAGAAGCAGTTTTGAGAAGGGTCGATGAAAATGCCTCAACCAGCATTAGAAGAATTTCTGCACAAGAAAACATTAACAAAACAACCGTTCACCGCATTTTAATGTTGCTTTATCCTTATCATTACAACACCGTTCAAGCTCTAACAGAAAATGATGGCGAAAAAAGAGAGATTTTTTGTAGGTGGGCCATACAGGAAGAGGTAGTAAACGTCGACTTTCCCATAAACATTGTATTTACGGATGAAGCAACATTTACTCAAAGCGGAATTTTTNCAAAATTATATGCGCTTTCCTTTATTTTTATTTGAACCTATAGTGATAAATTATTGTCATCAAAAGCAAAGCTTATTGAAATTGGGTTGGTAATTATCTAAAAATGGAAAAATGAAACAACAATATTTAATAGGTAATTAATAATTTTGTTAGTATTTTTTATGTAGTAAAAAAGTAATTAATATACTGTATTTTTTTAATAAGACGAAAATGAAGTCGCATCTCGCTCTTCTTCATCTGACTCTTCGTCACCTTCGCTAGTTTCATCTTTGTCATCCGCATCCCATGGAAGTAACATTTTAATTGTCTCCGGCCTGAACGGTTTTGACGGATTTAGGTCTACTGCAGCTTTTCAAAGGCGATTCATGACATCCAGGTTGCACTGGACCCGGCAAAATTTACGTGATATTTTTCCCTGTACTGACGGAAATGTTTATTTCTGCTCTCTGCCGCCTCTTCTGATAGAGCTCCTATAGGCAACAGTGCTTTTTCTAGTACTGTTGGACCATGTATCAAAATTTTATGGAGGGTTGGTGACATGAGGTACCAGTAATACAACTGGATGTAGAGCTTAGCCGTATATCGACAGTACTCTGAAAATTTATTTACGTCAATTTTATGACCACTGGATATTACTTCCAGAATTGTAGCCAATCTTTCAATGAGGGTTTGGTCAATTCCTGTTATACTTGCCGAGGTTTCTACGTTAGAGAAGAATCTTCTGCTGGTATTTCCATCGTTGCTGTTGCCGTAGTTGGCTTTAGGTACGTCAACGATTAGGCCAAGTTCTTTTCTAAACTTTTCTTGAATAATTTGCTTCCGTTCTTTTATAATATTCTTTTCTGATTCTGTTCTTGTTTGCCACTTTTTTATTGTAATTTTATACGAAATATGCAGTAATGTTTCGAAGAATCTTATTCGTGCATGTAAAATCGACAATCCAAACTCCAAGTTTTCTGAGTTTATAGGTGCTTTTTCAGATTTTTCCAAATCATTGAAATCTTTTGACGTAAGCGTACATATGTAACATCGCATGGTCGAGCCTGTATTGGTAGCGGCATTACAGACTTTACCATCTACCATGGTAAATAACATTTTATGGTTGACCGTCACTTCTTTGTCTCCGATATTATTTTCGGTTGTACTTAAATGTTTTATCTGCTCTTTGTGATAATTAATTTCCTCATTTGTCACATCTTTCGATTCCCTGATAAATCTGATTCTCATTGGTCGGCAAAAACGTGGTGAGGAGGGCGTTGGGTTTTGCCAAATTACTTTCTTATTTTTCTTACAAATAAGCTGAAGAGGTACTAGTGACGACTGGAAAATGTTGGAATCGGAATCGCTGCTATTTGAAAATGTTTGTTTGAATTGTGCTTGTTGAGAGCCATCACAACCCCATTTATACGTCAGCTCCAAGGATGCCAATTCTTTTCGTGTGAGAGATATCAAAACTTCTTCTAGGTAAATAATAAATCGCTTTGCAGTATGATCTGCTAATGCTTGTAATTTAATTTCCGCACACGTTTCAGTAACACGATAAGCATTCGAGTCTGGATAACAATCTTGTTTTGCTCTCTGTAGAAGTGAATAAGAGGGATATAGTTTTCTTGAGCTTTCTCTAATAATTTCATATTGTTTTCGTGTCAATGAAGCTTCTACAAACATAGATAACGCTTGTGTTGGTGTTAACTTTTCGGGCTCAGACGTCTCACTCTTTCTAAAAGCTTTCTTATATTTATTACCACGTGACGGCGATGACATGATGTCCTTTACCACTTGTGCTCCACTCACATTTCCAAATTTTCGAAGAGCCATTTGACCAGCAAACAAGAGAGCTTCAGCTTCATTCTCCTTCCTCAAAAATGTTGTTTTGCGGCGTTTACTGCAATCGCTTAAATCTTCAAAAGCGCTTTCCGGACGACCACCTATATTCGACATACATTTCTGCGTTATTTTAACAGTCCCTTGCAACCAATTACGATTTTTTTCTAAGAACGCTTTTTCTGTACGATTAGCAGCTTGCCATTTAGTTTTCATCTCAGATTTAACTCGCGAAAATGTTCGCAAAAATTGTTGCTTTTCCTTATCCGCGAACGTTCGCCGTTTTATGATGTTTCTTTCCACTATATCCAATTTCTTCGCAAAATCTCTTCCATTACATTGTTTTGTAAGATTATATATGCCTTCTCGAGTCATGACATTGAAACCAACATAATCTAAAACGAGGAACAGCTTAGAATAGTAAAGGGCGTACCAAAAATAAGTATGTCTTGCCTACATACTACTAGTTTAATTTATTTTTTTTTAATATTTTAGGCAGTTTCTGGCAGTAGTTGTTTATAGTATAGTAGAGTAAATTCTTCAAACAAAAAAATGTGAAAAAAAATAAAATCGGGAAGAGCCTGGAAATAAAACAAAAACTCTTCGTAATATAGAAGAAAAACAAAAATAAATACTAAACATGCGCAAATAGAATAAATAAAAAATAACTAAGACTATAGAATTAAACTTGAAAAAAATACTTGATTCTATTTATACATACCTGGGTCTGTAACATCCATTACAAAAATTTTCACTGCTCACTGTACAATACACAGAAGCACCTTTAAATGTATGCCGTCGATTTAATATAATAATTTGGCGAAATACATGCATACACCAAAGAGCGCAAATGACAACTGATTACGCAGTGTAGAGGAACCGGACACCAATAAAGAATGCGGAAAATTGTTTCCTAAACACTTGGTCACGTTAAGTGACAGCAGCCGCTTTGATTTCTGTGAATCTTTATTTCCGACTTTTAATCATGTTTCTATGTGAAATACCCCACTGTGCAGCGTCTACTTTTAATTGCAACTTGGTAAATCTATCTTGGCCGTTGTTCAGTTGCGCTTAAGAACTCGTGACATCGACGACCGTAGGTATAGCGCTCGCCAAAAGCTTAGTACATACATCATAATATTCTCAAGAAGCTTCTCAGAAATACAGATCAGGTTAAATTGTAGATGCTTTGACTAATTAAGGCGAAGTTGCTTGCGACCGACGGTCAGTGATTGCAGTATTATTATTATTTATTCAATCAGGTACAAACAGCGTACAATACATCGTCACAAAACAAAAAAAAAAAAAATAAAAATCAAAAATTAAAAAAAAATTCATTAATAGAATAAAATTCTCCTTCCTGTAAAATTTCTTTCACCGTTGCTCTGAACATTCTGGAATTCATTTCTCTTATCTCCAATGGTAATGCATTACCCATATAATTTCACCGCTATAAAAATTGAAAGATTTTGGTGTTCTTGTTGTCCGATGGTACGGAATCGCGAAATCTCCTCTATGACGTGTACTTTAACCATGCTTGTCCGAATTTATGGAAAATTCTACTCGATATTTATGAACGTGTTTAACACAAGCAAGTATAAAACACGATGATAAAGTCATAATCTTTAATTCCTTGAATCGCGTTCTGCAACTGTCTCGTTGGGCCATTTTGAATAGGATTCGTATCGCCTTCTTTTGTAGTTTGATAATTTTCTCTGATTCAGCTAAAACACCCCATACCATTATACCGTATGTCGCAATGTTGTGCAAATACGCAAAGTAGACATTTCATGCTTCTTTCAAAGGCAAGCTTTTAACAATAACTTTTAAACAGTACAAAAAAAACAGCCAATCGTTGTTTTAGTTTTGTTACATGATCCGACCAAGTGAGAGTTTCATTCAGTGTAACTCCCAGAAATTTTATGATTAGATTTATTAACATTATATCAACCTAAAACTAGTCACCATATTGTGGGGCTTCGGCTTTATCAAGTGGATTTGCAGATGATTTGATGATGACTGATTAATCCAAGGTCCCTTGCGGCCGACACTGAATGACGGCCTCTACTTTATCATTTTAGATTGGAGATCTTTTGACTAATTAATCTATAGTCCTAAAATAATGTTCATATGAAACAAGAAGAAAAAAATATTGAATTCAATTGACATATTAAAATTTCATACTTATAATTAATATAAAAAATTATTTAGCTTTAGTCCAAAACAAATTTATAAATCCAACTTTGTTATGCTTTTAACGTTGTTTCTAAATATTTATGTCAATTATTAATTTATGAGCTCACCATTTTTACTCTTTTTATTCTAACGCCTTTTAATATTTTACATAAATGATGGGAAACGGTTTTCAAGTATTAATTTAATCATGAAAATTCACATTTCTTTCAAAACACAAATTCATTAAACAAACCTATAATTTATATACACCGAATTGAATTCCGAAAGTTTATTAATATATAATACGTATAGATATCTAGTTTCGCCGCGATAACACCGTTTGTTATGAATTAACCAGTACGATTTGCGCGCGCAATTACATGGTTTAATAAATGATCCGATTTACAAACTATTCGTTTATTTTCTGTCAATCAGTCAACCGCACAAAATTGGTGCTACCAATTTCATTATATTGTTATAACATGTGCTCGATCAAAACAGAACGATGTTTTTTTATTTAATAATAACAGGCGTTGAAATAAAACGTGAAATAGACGGAAAAAATGAAATAAAAAAAATAAACAACTAAAATTCGGTAAAATAACATTCCATTAAATACCCATCCGTTATTTACAACAAATAAAAAAAATGATTATTTAAATTTTTTTAATAAAACGATATTAAATTCTTATTGAGTACGATGTGATGAAATAAAATACATCGGAATCCTGATCGACATTGATTAACTTTGGCGCGATCAGTATTCTTTTGAGCTTCCCTATCGCGATCGCTCAATTTGGGCCAACGCCGCTGTTTAATTCGGAAGCCCTTCTGTCGCTCCGTCATTGTGGAGAACGACCGGGAGGATTTTAATAAAAACACCCCGACCTGTTCCTGAATAACTTTTTAAATTTCCCAGTTTGAAGAGGGTCTCAGCTTGATGACAACTCCTGCTGCATCTACATCATAAAACGCGTCACGCGTATATGAACTACTTGTATATTGCTTTTTTAACTTGTAGATTTTTAGCGAGCCGTGAAATCTCTATTATATCTGATCAATATAGCGCCTTAGGGATTTTTAATAAATTACTTATTCAATCAATCAATCAATCATTTATTTCAATAAACTACAGTAGTACAACACATTCGTCAGAACAAAATTGCAAAAATTCAGTAAAAAATGTTTAGTCTTTTAAAATACAACTGTCCCTATGTTGCAGCACTGCCAATATCTTCACCGCTTTTTTCTGTGGTTTCCATTTCACTAGAACTTCCCCATGCTATTAGTCCATACGTTGCTATACTATGCAAATAAGCGAAATAAATGTTTCTCGCATCAATGTAAGGTATGTAGTTTATTACAATTTTTAGGCAATATAATGAAGTAGTAACTTTTCTTTTTAGAGTAGTGATAGGATCACTCCAAGGAGAGTTTCTGAAAAGAAAATTCAAAGTAAGTCTGATTGGTTATTATCCCGTTTGCTAAAGAATGTAAGCATCTTTGTTTTATGTGGATTTAACTTCAAATTATTACTGAGACTGTTTTCTGTTTTAGTTTCCGTGAGTCTCTAGACCTATTTATAAAAGACATATCATCAGCGTATAGACATATTGAAAGTGCATCCATATTTAGAGCCATATCATTAATGTACATCAAAAATGAAAGTGGTCCAAGCACAGAACCTTGAGGAACACCAAGAGCAATTTCCTTCCATGTCGATAGTCGATACTGATCCTCCACGATATAATTACAGTGAAAGCTCTAATAAGCGGACAGTGACGGTTCCGTTACTTTTGTCCGCTTATCAGAGATGTCCGCTTATGAGAAAAGACTACTCAAATTAAAGTACATACACATATATGTATTATTTTGATCAGTTTTCGAAAATTTCGCTTTAATAAAACAAACTTTTTTTTATATTTTAATTTTTTTTTATTAAAAACGAACGTTCATACATAAAAAAGGTAAACTTAAAACTAAAACTATTTATTTTTCGTTTGAATAAAATCTAGCATACTGCTTTGCCGCAATGAAGTTTCTCTTTGTAATAAGAGAGAACGTTCAATATGTGTTTCTAAATTTTTCACATGTTGAAATGCAGTAAAATCATTTTTCACGAATGATTTTAGTTTGGAAATTACATTCAATGCTTCTTTATAAGATGTGATTGGATTACGTTCCTCGTCCTCCTCCACCTCTACCTCTTCATTCTCTTCCTCTTCTGTCTCATTTTCAACATTTTTTGTGACTACCGAAAATTCCAAGTCATTATCTTCTATATCGACGTTTTGATCAACAGTTAAATATTCTTCTGCTGTTTTTACATTATCTATTCCCAGTCTTTTACTACATTTAAACAAATCAGCTAGTCTCGCAAGTGGCAAATTATCTTCAACATCGTAGTTACTGTCAGTTGAACTTCCTTGATCCATCAGAAATCCAGCTTTTTTAAAACAATTTCTAATTGTCTTTGGAGTGACCTTCTGCCACGCAGATTTTATAAAGTACAAGCTCTCTAATATGTCAATAGATTTTGATAATTTAGAAGCCGATTCTGCGAAATCTATTTTTGATAATAGGTGACTCACTATTAAATCGCGATAATAAAATTTAAAATTGCGTATGATACCCTGATCTAACGGCTGGCAGACAGATGTTGCATTAGGAAGTAAAAAAATAATTTTTATATTTTTTAATTTTAAGTCATGTGGATGTGAAGTGGCATTATCAAGAAATAAAATGATTTTTCTTTTTTTTATACCCATGTTTTTATCGAAATTACTTAACCACTCCGTCATAATGTCTCGTGTCATCCATGCTTTTTTGTTTGATTTCCAGATAGCCGGTAAATCCTTGGGAGCAACATTTTTTAATGCTCGGGGACGTGCCGACTTTCCAATAACTAGCAACTCCTCTTTTTCACCTACACTATTTACACAGAACAAAACGGTTAATCGTTCTTTGGACAGTTTTCCTCCTGTGCATTTTTCCGACTTTAAAGCTAAAGTTTTATTTGGT
This sequence comes from Onthophagus taurus, assembly GCF_000648695.1. Classification (NCBI taxonomy): domain Eukaryota; kingdom Metazoa; phylum Arthropoda; class Insecta; order Coleoptera; family Scarabaeidae; genus Onthophagus; species Onthophagus taurus. The sequence goes on from NW_019280887.1 coordinate 71,877, forward strand.
AATGCACGAAAAAAGAGCCCACTTTCATCTGCGTTGAAAATGTCCTCTGGTCGATAGCCTAGTAAGAAGGTCGGTAATTTTTTCATAAATTCATTAATGCCCTCTTCATTTACATCTGCTGCTTCTCCGGAGATACACTTAAATGCAACATTATTTCTCAAACGCCACTTTTGTAACCACCCATCAGACGCTTTAAAGGTACTCACTCCTAATTTTTCTGCAATTTCTTTTGCTTTTTTCTTTACGAATGATCCTGATACGGCAATATTTTGATTTTTAGCTTTCACAAACCATTCGAAACAGGCTTTGTCGATCTTTGAACCCTCACTACTCAAAAAGTTTTTCTTCGTTTTTACACTGACTCCAGACTGCCATTTCTTTCGAATCTTTTCTTTATCTTTGATTATTTTTGCCGCTTGTGTTTTCCCGATTTTAAATTTTTTAGCAATATCACGAACTGACAACTTTTCTTTATCTAATAAACACACTATTTCCATTTTCTCCTTTAACATAAGCATCTTTTTCTTTACCACCTTGGAAGCCATTTCAACGCACGTTACACCGAAACGAACAAACTAATAATAACTATGTACTAATGTTTTGGGATTCGTTAACAAGCGGAACTCGTAAAACGAGGAATCCCCGAACACATGTCGGTAAATATCTATTACAGATTACTTTGATGTGTGCGTTTAGTTACCTACGCGTCCGTTTATTAGAAATTTTTGCCCGTTATGTAAAGAAAAATAGTGTCCGCGTCCGTTTATTAGAGCGTCCGTTTATGGAAAATAAATATGTACATGAAAATATAGGTTTGGGGTTGGTTCCAAGATTTTTGTCCGCTTATAAGAGATGTCCGCTTATTAGAGCTGTCCGCAAGGAGAGCTTTCACTGTAGTTCTAAAACCGTAGAGCATATACCGTAATTGTCTAATATTCTTAATAATATTCCATGGCAGTATCAAACGCTTTACTTAAGCAACAGAATGCAATCTGGGTATGTTCGCGCTGATCCAATCCTTTTGTTATTTCTTCTAAAATTCCAAGAATTGCAGTTATTGTCGATTTCCCGGGTTGACACCCATGTTGATGGGCTGTTTTGTAATTCGGAGGAGTAAAATGAAAAGTCACGTTTACACACTGTAATTTTTCAAAGCTATTTTTTGGCGGGAGTTTTAAAACCAGAGAGTATTTTAAGTAACCTGTATTACACTAAAACCTCGATATAACGGATTAATATGGGGAAGGCAATATCCGTTATAGCTCAATAAAAATATACAATAATTCAGCGCTGAATAACAAATAAAACTAGACAATACTAGCATTAGAACTAACACTAGACCTAGAACTAGAAACATTCCGTTTAGCTGTACCTCTCTTAAGACGGCTAGTAAGTGGTAAGTAGCGCTAGTTAGCATAAAATATCACTATATTGCATATTTTTATTGAACAAAAACTAGAACTAACACTAGACCTAGAACTAGAAAGTATCGGGTTTAGCCGTTTAGTTTTACACTAGCACAAGGCCTAGAACTAGAATCATTCGGGTTTAGCCATACTGAGGGACGTGCGGCTAAACCCGAATGTTTCTAGGCGGCCGGCAACATCTCGAATTTTCTTAGTGTAATTTTTGCTTAAAACTGACCAATAGGAACCCTTCTGTTTGGCGCTTCAATTTGAAAACACTCCTCCGAATTAAAAAAATAGAGCACACCTCGAGATTCATTTTGTACCCAATTTGTACCTTAATTGGAAATTAAGGTTGATTAATCTCAAATTATATTTCAAGTTAATTTTAAGTTGTTACTTGTTTAGCTTGTTGATAAAACTTTCATAAGAAATGTTTTGAATAAAAATGTAAAAAAGATTCGCGAAGACAACCTTTTTTAAACATATAAAAAACTTTTTATAGTCAACTTCTAACTAAACACAACGGAAAATACTAACAACATTACCAACTGTTGCGCGCAGTTTAACCGAGCGACCACCAAGCTATGATTTTTTATCACGGCAGCGAAAAAATACAACTGAGAACTTGCGAACAACTTTAATTAGCTACTATATCAGCGGAACGCAGCGATCGCATAACTTGCACCCGAACCTAAAAAAAACTCCTCATTGTGCGGGCCGTGTGAAATATTCAGGTTCTCATTACGGGGGCGTTTTGCATTTTTCGTAGGGCAGGTTCTGCATAAACTCGAATGGTTATGGCCGTCGTATCTTGGAATGTAATAAGTCCGCCGTTTTTTGCGATTTCTCTCATTCTTCTTTGAGTTTTTTTTCTCACGGCCGCCCGCTGTTAGAAGAAGTATTTCATTTGTACGTTTTGCGGCAAAGTAAAAAGGAATTCTCCGACAGGGAAAAATTGGGTTGACATTTCGTATAGACGATCTTTCGGGGAGAAAGGGGCTTTACTTGAAGCACGTCTCTAAAACAATCTGACCTATATCAAAGAACTTCGGCAATTATAACTTGTTGCTAATTATTTGGGATGGGGAATTCGAATTAGATACAAAGCCGTGGATAGTTTAGATGTTTATAACCATAATTAGATTCAAGAGAAATGCGCATAGTTTCGTAACAAGATTTAGTTAATTCATTTTTTTTGCTAATTAAATTGAATTGAAGGGAATTTGACGTACCCACACGTGATACGTCTTGTTAAATCTGATCGGAAAGCAAACTGGAAAATAGACGAACAAATCCCATGAACGTACTCAATTTTCCCTCGCTGACCTACAAGCATTAGTCTCGTGAGATTTGGGGAACGGATTGGCTAGGCGGCCTTAATATATTATTATTGAAGATTGAATCCAGTAACCGAAACGAATACATGAATATTTGCCTGACCTCGCTTGAAAATTTGTTTTCGAAGGCGCCACTCGACTCTAAATAATTCGACAGATTTTCCCTTCGCTTCGCACAAAGTACGGGGACGTTCTAACTATCTCTCTGCTTATACGATATGTTCAAGGTAACTTTAGTGGTTTATTGGAAAAACACAACCATCTAATTTGCAATTAAAATCGATTGAGCTTGTATGTTAACCCATTTGCACCACAAAATCAAATATGCGCGGATTCTTCCTGGAACGAAATAGATATTATTTACACAATTATAACCTTCTTCATTAACAAGTTCGAAGTGTTTAAAATATACAACAACTAAACGCTGAATAACAACTAAAACTGGAATTAACAATAGATCTAGAACTAGACACATTCGGGTTTAGACGTGCTTCTCTCAAGACTGCTAAACCCGGTTTCTACTGCTAGTGCTGTCTTTCTTGTGACCAAAACATCCAGGAAAGGTAACTATTTAGCAGCTTCCGTTTCCATGTTGATCATAAAGTGTTGCGAATTTGGGTGGTTTAGGGACTTCTGGAGAACTCTTTTCCATGCTACTAAATCACAACGAAAGCACAGCGTTGGGTTGGTTCCTTAACGCATCATCTTCAAGCATCTCCATGTAGAGATTTAGAGGTTTAGGCAATTCATAAATTCTTTGCAGATTCGGAGGTTACCAAGCAAGTCACGACGGGTCAACCGGAGGAAAGAAGAAATAGAAGCCGCTCTTGTGCGCATTAAATGGATGGTATTAAGGATGACCTTAACACTCTGAAGTAGATGATTCTGATGTCCAGAAGATGGTAGGAGGTTGCTAGAGACTGGGTAGAATGGAAGCGGGTCAGAATCCACAATGCATTATCGAGCCGATGATGATGATGACACTTCTTTTTCTTTTTCAGGTGAAGATCCAACTTTCCTTCCATCTCTTTAATGGTCACCCGAGATCTCTTTCTCCAGCTGGCTTTTTGATCTTTTGCTATCATGATTAGCCTAATCTCTTCCGCTCTTTAGATGTGTTCGTTTCATTTTCTTCTTCTTCCGCTAGCGAATTCCACGACATCTCTAATTCCACATTCTTTCCTTACAACCCCGGTTCTCCTTGTCTTTCCCACCTTTATTGTTTAATTCTGCTTGTATAGCACGGATCTAGAATCATTCGCGTTTGGCAGTGTGTTTGTTTCTAATTCTAGGTCAGCGTTACGTTGTTGTATAAGATTATCTCATTAGTGATGTTATCTAACCTTGAAGTTTTCCTGTTTTTCAGATTCCGAACTGTTGTTTCATTTTTTTTTTCTTCGTATTCGTATATAAAATATTCAGTTGTTCTCTTCGATATCTTTATATACTTTTTCGTCCATGTCTTCGCTTTTCGATGCTTGTTCTGTTTTCTGAAGCTGTAAGTGGTTGTGAAAAGTGTTTTTACCATTCTCTTGTGGATATTGAATGAAATTGTTTGTATGTACTCGTTAATTGGTTTCTTCCGGTTCCTTAACGTTCTCTATATCTAAAAAGAGACAATGTGGTCTAAAGCAAATAAAATTTAAAACATATAAAAAACCTCCCTTATACATATAATATAAACATACCTTTTAATCATTATGACTTCTGCGAATACTATCCTCAAATTAAAATAAGAAATCAGTCTTGAAATAGTTGATGTATAACCTGAAAAAAACGGAAGAAAGCAACAGCGAAAAGCCAGTAACAAGAACAGCTTCCCCTCCTTTTTGTTGTATGTGTTCGCACCGAGCCTACGACATAGCAGGACTTAATACAGTAGTGTAGTCTCTAAGTTCCGGCTAAAGTGTCATGAACGGCATATTGTAACATAGCGGTTTTACAAGTACGTTCAATGTAATACCCATAAAAAAAGATCTTATAATATATAAATATATATAATATGTATCTTATTGCTCTATTTTGGAAACTACAGATATTATTTGATAAAATTGTCAAATTTGACGTTTTAGTTTTAATTTTTAAACATGTATGTAAATTAAATGAACTAAAACTGATGACGAAACATTTTTTATACAATAACATTCTAAATTAATCCGAAAAACACCTCGCATGATCATATTTATTTCATCGTCAGTTTTACCAATACATGAGTGATAAAATATTTGAAAATCTAGAATTTGACGTATTAGACATCCAATTTGTAATAA
>NW_019280887.1:84834-97002 GCF_000648695.1 Onthophagus taurus
GGTCACTCAACGTGACCTTGGCCTTGACCTTGACCTGAGGTTCTGAGAGGAGGTTCTAGAATCGGCTTTTATCTACTACTGACATATACAGGGTGTATCTGAATGACTGCAACAAACTTCAAGGGGCATAAAAAAAATTTTAACAAAAAAGTAAAGGGGGTGGTTACGTTTAGTAGTTTAGAAGGGTAGGTTGAAAGTACAAATAGGGTCAAAACGTGCCCTATTATGAGTTAAACATATTCCCCAAATTTCATTTTCCTAGTGTTTATAGTTTTTGAGAAAAGCAAATTTAACCAAAATTTTCCGCCATTTTTAGAGGGGTGTAGCTCCTTAGGGGAGCCGAAGTCGCCCATGGTTCATATATCACAGTACCCTTAAAATTGCCTATAGAATCACCCCCTGAAGTTTGGGCACGTCATTCAGATACACCCTGTATATTATCACAAACAAAAGAAAAACGTACCTTTATCGAGTATCCTTATCAATTAATTAGTCAATTTCATCGTTTATATGTATATTTTCCATAATTATCTTTAATTTTATATCAAATTTCCAATTTTCAATGCAATTCTACACGCTCATACGGATCTAACGACTTTAAGAAAGAAATAACGTTATGGAAACCAGTTTTTTTTTTCTTTTACAATGCGCTATACGGAAAACAACTCAATTTGATTTAAAAAATGCTAATCATATATGTAAGTATCCATTATAAAAATAACGTTAACCACAATTTATTAATGTTAACTGACAGTTAAATGCAAAGCATACTAGAATTATGTTTTATCATTGCAATAACACATGCATTGATTAAAAGTTTCTCTTTGTCGTACTGAATCAACCAAATACGACTACGTTTTTTCCTAACACTGTATGCTTTGAGGATCATTGCTTTTGATCAATTAATGATATTGTATTCACGTTAAACATAAATTGCAATTAGTTGAAATCAGTGCCAACTACGATGAGGTAACTTTTGTAACTGCAATGACGTAAACAAGGCTTGCAGATATTTAAAAATACCGTTTTTCTGGCTTAACCACTTATGTAATCAAATCTTATAAGAGACAAAAACGGTTCAAAACTAAAGGGGCCATTCAGAAATTATAATAATGTAATTGTCGCCTGGCCAGAAAAAAAATATGGAATAATATCCGTTGAACACATGACTTTTCCATCATTCCTGTGTTTCTAAAATTGTATCGAAAACCATAAAAACACGTTGATTGAATCTAGGAACTCACTTCTGAAAAATGGTATCAATTGATTTACGCGTTTTCGAGTTATAAAAAATAAAAGAATTTTTTTTGCTAACTTTGAAGTCCTCTAGCGGCGAAACGAAGCAACTTTGAATATATATAACTTAACTTAAATCGACCTATTTTGAGCCAAGGAATCTGTGGTCTTCCGTTGTACAGGGTGTCCAAATTTCTATTAGTATACTACTAGTTACTACTAATTACTACTAGTATTTGAGTTGTGTTTATAACTCAAAAACCGCGTTGACTAGAAAAATTCTACGTGCACCATTGGATTCTACGTGAAAAAATCTATTAGAATCCGTTTTTACGTTTCCGGATAGCCGAGATATAGGAGGTGTCTGAAAATCGTAAATTTTGAAACACTCCCTGTATATCAAAAATGAAGAGGGCTATGAAAATTTGGTTTGCGCCATTGTAAGTTTCACAAAAAAGTAGCTCTGGTTCGCGAAAGCCGCAACTTTCTATCTTTCATAATAACTGAGATACCCTGCAAACCCATCGAAATTTGGACACCCTGTACACGCATTTCGGAGACATGCTGTATATTTTATACAGATTATTAAACTACCAATTAACTACTAAATTCCAACAACCAAATTAATCATATATCTAGTTTATTTATTATGCCTGCATAATAACTGCCTATATATCCTGAATCTGATTTAAAATTAACTGACTTATTAATGTTCTTTTTAATGTAGATAGCTTCAATGTTCTTTCTATTGAACGTATCATCTTCAGTGGTCAACACTTCAGGCATGTCAAAATTAAAATTATGTAAATTACATAATTTTAAGGAATATTTTGCGGTTTTTAAAATTCGACCCAATGACCCCTGACAGTAACATAAGCGTTTCCTTGTTCAGCCAAAACTACGTTTTGTTGAACCTCCCCTGAAACATTTGGTCGAACAGACTTCGAGAAATCTCGAAGATGTCCATGCTTTTTAAATTTAGTCACAGCTAGGCTTACCACACTAATGAGCTAAGCAGTTTTCGATCAGGAAATGTTGCATTAAGGAGGTCAACTACGTACTAAATCATTTTTTGACACTTAGAAAATTGTTTAAAATAATTGGTTACCACAGTTAGTCATGGCTACTGCTATTTTTATTATGTCATCAAATTTGAAGTAGTTAAACTTTAAAATAATTTTTCTNGAAAGCCGCAACTTTCTATCTTTCATAATAACTGCGATACCCTGCAAACCCATCGAAATTTGGACACCTGTACACGCATTTCGGAGACATGCTGTATATTTTATACAGATTATTAAACTACCAATTAACTACTAAATTCCAACAACCAAATTAATCATATATCTAGTTTATTTATTATGCCATAATAACTGCCTATATATCCTGAATCTGATTTAAAATTAACTGACTTATTAATGATCTTGGTAATGTAGATAGCTTCAATGTTCTTTCTATTGAACGTATCATCTTCAGTGGTCAACACTTTAGGCATGTCAAAATTAAAATTATGTAAATTATATAATTTTAAGGAATAATATTTTGCGGTTTTTAAAATTCGACCCAATGACCCCTGACAGTAACATAAGGGTTTCCTTGTTCAGCCAAAACCACGTTTTGTTGAACCTCCCCTGAAACATTTGGTCGGACAGATTTCGAGAAATCTCGAAGATGTTCATGATTTTTAAATTTAGTCACAGCTAGGCTTACCACACTAATGAGCTAAGCAGTTTTCGATCAGGAAATGTTGCATTAAGGAGGCCAACTACGTACTAAATCATTTTTTGACACTTAGAAAATTGTTTAAAATAATTGGTTACCACAGTTAGTCATGGCTACTGCTATTTTTATTATGTCATCAAATTTGAAGTAGTTAAACTTTAAAGTAATTTTTCTCGAAATTTTTCTTATGTAACCAATATTAATATTGACTATACTAGATTAGAAAAAATTTTCTTTCATATTCCGTAATAAAAATGGGAGATTGCCATTTGAAAAAAATATCGATGACGTCATAACTAGTTCAAAAATGGCGGAAAAAATTTAAAATCTACACCAAAAAATTGCAAAAAATTTAAATCTTTATACCCGTTTCAGGAATTTTTCTATAAACCGTTTACGATTTTATCGTCTATGTCCGCTACTTTACGGACACACTGTACAAAGGCAGTAATAAGTTTCCTTTAGAGCCAGAAAAATTACAACACTTGATATCTTAGTATCAAGTAGATGATTTGTTCGTCTATTTGCTTTACAGATCTGGCTTTTATTAAACCCTTATTTTATTAGCAGTATATACTGGTCTATAAGCGGTATCTAGTTTTTTTAGTATCTATTCTTCCAGCAGCAGTATTAAATGATTCACAAGCTATAGGTAGTCTTCTGCAAGCAGTATGTAGTATGCAGTTTTCTATAAGTAGTATCTAGTCTTCCGGCAGTATCTAATGGTTTGCAAGCAGTAGGTAGTTTTTTGTAGGCAGCATCTAGTCTTCTGGAAAATGTATCTAATGGTTTGCAAGCAATAGATAGTTTTCTGTAGGCAGCATCTAGTATTCTGCAAGCAGTATTTAGTCTTCTGGCAGCAGTATCTAATAGTTTGCGTGAAGTAGGTAGTCTTCTGCAAGCAGTATCTTTAGCCATGCGATTTCAGAGACACGGATAAACCCGAATGATGCTGGTTCTATGTCTAGTGTTAGTTCTAGTAATAATTCTAATATTAGTTATTCAGTGCAAGATTTAACCGTCTCATGATGTATGGCTAAACTCGAAAGTTTTAGATCTAGTGTTAGTTCTTGTTTAATTTCTCACTTTTTATTATCGATTAAAATTTTTTTTCTTGTTGACAATTTGTTTTACTAATCATCATTGATCATCATTGGTACTTGTTATTTTAATAACAAGTACCGTTTGTTGGAAAAATAAACAAAATGGAAAATAGAATTGTTCAACTAATAAATTAATAATTTCCTTAAATACAGTGTGTCCCCGGATTGTGTCCCCGTAAGGTATAATTGACGATAAATTTTTGAATTCAAATTCCATTTTTTGCAATTAATGTCTGGATGTCATAAAACGAAACATAACCAAGTTTTACGTCAAATGTCCTCAAAGTACCAAAGTTAACGCAAGAAGTTTGTTAACCGTTGCAGGTAAAGTGGTCTTTCTGAGCAATGTACAACAAAAGTTGATTAAGATAAAATGTTTGTTAAATTATAGCGATATACCGAATTTTATTAATTATATTATTATATTTGATGTAAAACTTGGTTATATTTCGTTTTATGACATCCAGACTTTAATTGCAAAAGATGGAATTTGAATTCAAAAATTTATCGTCAATTATACCTTACGGGGACACCATCCGGGGACACACTGTATATTAATTACTTTTGATCAAACACTGGAAATATCAAATACGAACTTTGTCGTTCATCGGTATTTTATGCAATACCATCTATTCATTCGATATCGGTAACGATTGACGTCCACTGTTTCGAGCAATTTATTTAGGCGTAAATGAAACTTATAGCAGGAATTAATATCAGTCATAAAGCCGTCGTCAATTTTATCCCTGCATCGACCTATATCCAGATCGCGTATAATTTTTTTTTATCATTCCGAGGATCACGACATGAAAGATTATTTATTGGATTTTTTTATTTGCATTCAATAATTCGAAATTGTTTAATGTGATTGGAGTGTTAGCGATATGGAACGGTTTATATAACATTCGGCGAATAACATATTAATTTCAATGCGTGTACGTAAATCAAAATCAAAAAAATTATAATCGTAGAAAAAAATGTCCATGAAGGGTTACATTATAGAGAAATATGTTTAAAATGAAACCAGTACGTAACTATATACAAATCGGGCAATTTCTTTTTATCGGTCGGTTTATAAATTTTATGGCAACAATATAAGCTTCGAGGAAACCAACTTAAAGCACCTATAACGTGCAATATATCAGGGTAATGTAGAGGAAAAGACATTTGATTTATTTAAACCGATACTTGCCCTCATGAAAAGAGAAAATAACTTGATATAAACAAGTCGAACTAGATGCTGTCACATTAATAATTTATTGATAAATATTGTTATTGTACAAATAAATGGAAACTGGTCGTCTTTAAAAAAAGTAGATTCCGAAACGCATTTTGTCATTATTTATTTATATTAGTATGAATTGAAAAACAATTATAAATAAATAGTACTCTACACAACATTAATATTAATAGTACTTTTTTTAAATTAATTTGTTGTCAACATAATATTTATTCCCTTTACAGATTATTTCGAAACAATATTAATTGAGTTTAGCTATTTTTATTAAACAAATTAAATTTCTAAAAACATTTAATGGAAATGACAAAATCCATAAAAATTTATTTGGAAGTGCCATCTAAGAAAGAGAAGCAAATTCACAAATGTATTAATTGCAAAATTCGCCATAGGATCAATAGCTTTTGATAGATACCCTTACAAAATATATTAAGGAAAGCTTTTTATAAACATAAGATTCAAGAAAATTGTACGAAATATGTACTTTCACCAAAATATTAAAGCGACAATCAAATTAACCAGGATAAGGTCATGATGATCCCAGTTTGTATTAAAATAATTACTTTTTAACAAACTACAAGTTACGCTGACTCAATAAAGGAATGGTAGAAATACACAATAATGTTAAATAAGTCAAAGGATGCAGATGTTTCGCTGCTGTTTTCGACGAAATTACTTTTTTTAAGTCACACGAAAATTTGATCTCAAAGTATTTTTTTTTTAACGTTCTCACGTTTAGCGCTTTTGTTAATTTTGTTGTAAATAACAAATAATTTGTCTAAAATCGTGATGTCGTTTTGATGAAGTTTTATTCATATATGTTGCAAATTTGAGTTTCATAACTCCAGAAGCATATCGTACAGTCCTATAAACTGTTGAATTAACTCTTTTTCTCTCTCCTCATCTTCAAGCAACTCAGTATAGAGTAATTCGTCATCCACTTTTTTAAAATAAAATCCTGTACGGCACTATTAGCAAAAAACAATAAAGTCGGTAATCGATTCATCGATGCCAGCAAATTTATGTAGGGCGTCCGTATATCTTTCATCAACTATATACCTACGACAGCCGAAAATAATTACAGTAAAACCTCGACTTACGCGACCCCGTCTTACGCGTTCCCGTACTTACGCGGTTTTTTTAACGATACCGCTTTAAGGTTTTCGACATTGGAATTTATTTAAAAAAAGAGATCTAGACATGTTAGCTGCTTTTTTTCTAACTCTTACAGTTTCCGAGATAGCCCATTCGGACATCGAAGTTGAACCACCTTGTACAGGGTGTCCAAATTTCGATGGGTTTGCAGGATATCTCAGTTATTGTGAAAGATAGAAAGTTGCGGTTTTCGCGAACCTGAGCTACTTTTTTGTGAAAACCAAATTTTCATAGACCTTTTCGTTTTTGATATACAGGGAGTATTTCAAAATTTACGATTTTCAGACACCCCCCGTATCTCGGCTATCCGGAAACTTAGTAAAAAAGTAAATCGGGTTCTAATAGATTTTTTCACGGAGAATCCAATGGTGCACGTAGAATTTTTCTAGTCATCACGGTTTTTGAGTTATAAACACAACTTAGGTTTTTTTAAATGGAACCACCTATATTTTATTTTTTTATTGAACTGGATTTTTTTCAAGCTTTTCAATGATATATAATACTCTATACTTACCTTTATAATTAACCTCGAAATTGAATAAAATACATTATTTTATAAGTAGGCAATGATAAATAGACTGCCTAGCCTGACGTCACAGAGATGGGCGGAGCTTATATCGACTCCAAACAATTTCGTTGCTAACCACAGTTGCTAATGATAAACCGTAATAAAAATGTCATAAAAAGTCACTTAGTTTATTTTATTTTAACACTAATTGAAAAATTGCATATGGTGATTTACCGTTAGCAACACACTTAGCTATGAAAATGTTTGGAGTCGATATAAGCTCCGCCCATCTCTGTTACGTCAAGGCTTAGGTTGTCTATTAAGTGATCGCGTTGCTAGGATACCGGAATAAACAAAGNGTTTTACGATATTTTCAATTTTAGCCTCTAGCGGAAAAACAAAAGACGATAGCGCTATGAGGTTTTCGGCATTAGCAGTTTCTCGAAAAACGAGATCATGACATGTAAGCTACTTTTTTTCTAACTCTTATAGTTTCCGAGTTAGCCTATTCGGACATCGAATTTGAACCACCCTGTACATACATTTTTTTAACAAAATTAATGTTTATTAATCCTTGATTTTATAATATGTATTCATCGAATTTCGACTTACACGATTTTCGATTTACGCGGCTACTGTCGCTTAACTACGGGGTATTATATATTAATATATATATTATTATATATTTAATATTAATTATTTAGAAGTACAAACTTTATGAGAATTCGCAAACCTAAAACGTTTTCTGAACGTTTCATTTTCTGTATCGATGTACACCACCCTTCCAATTCCCTTAAAATCTTTGAAATTTTACTTTATTAATACAGTTAAGGTGTGTTAATGTTATTGGTAGAAATCCAAATTATAGAATTTTCTTTTAAAGAAGCCACCAGTGCTACAGAAAAGTATTCTTCCTCCTTTGATGGATTGCTGAAACGTCTAATTCACAAATAATTAAATTAAATAATGAGTTTCATTTGAGCTTATGTAGATAAAATTTCAGTTAAAGATGATCTGAAATTGAAGTTATCGATTGATTGTTTTGTACCAAACAAAAATTAGAATTTTAACATAGACGAACGATAAGAGAATTTTGAAATTGTAATGGTTTGATAAATACTCGGGACTACCTATTCTTGCCATTTAACTTATGTAGTTTTTAAGCCTGCATTAAAAACAGGAATTATATTATTATTAATATTAAGGCATGTCGCTGTGTGGTGCAAAAATCACACGTCGACATATCCGCTATTCAACAATACTTTGTGGAACTCGCAATCTCGCTCTTCATTACGAAATATCTCAGCACGAAGGTTGTCACAGCCTAAATTTAGTTGTTAATGATTGAACTAATTTTTGCGCTACGACCTTCAATCCTAGATTGTCGGTTCGGATAAATAATTTTCATTAAAAGTTTTGGTCATGGTGATCCACCTGATAGAAAAGGGTGCCCCTTCCTCTTTTATGTTTTCCGGGAGACTTAGCGCTTTTACTTACAACATTATGTTTGGCTCTGCGCATACCGCAGCCGTACCATCTCAGGCAACTATCTGTAAGATTCGTAGTCACAGGAGCCACCTTGAAACTGACGCTAACTATTCCTTCCGGTTCCTATCTAACCTTGTCACTCCTCTCGACCATCGTAACATTTTATTTCATAACATTTTCTGCAAATGATTCCACAGCCGCCTCCATTTTGTCGTTTCGACTGGCGGTAGAGGTTTCAACTCTGTGCTTGGGCACTCTTCGTTCATTAGTTCCCTATAGTATTCATACCATCTGCTGTTTATGTCATCGTTTAGAGTATTTATTTCTCTAAACGGTCTCTAGTTTTGATGTATTTATTTCTCTTTATATCCTGAATGTCTATTGGCAAAGTTTAAAAATCTCCGCTTTGTCGACTCGACTATAGAAAGCATATATATACTATCTCCTATATCGCTGACTCCCTATCTAAGCAATGAGTGGCGAGCGTTTCCATCAAAAGCAGACGGAATGATATATGTTTTGTCTTTGTCGTGCCCCCATGTCGCGAAGGCGCTTGCGCGAATCGTAAATTTTAAAGAGTTTGAAGTGTTTCGCGCGTATTTTATGCAGCTTTGAAATGCAATTATTGTAGATAATTGACTTTAATTATAAATTATCGTAGATGCATCAAATAAATTAGAATATATGTACTTTTGTGTGAAATTGACGTTGAATATTGCTTTAAATATCAACTTTATGTAGGTTGTTCATTAAACATTATATTCTTTAAAATTAAATTAATACATATATACATAGTAATTATTAAAAATGTGTACCAAAATATAGTTATTAATTTTTAACATAATTTGTGAGCTCACGCCCTTTAATGAAGTTGTTACATTAATTAAAGATATAAAATATGTACTTAGGGTACTTACTATTTAATGTACATAATATTCTATCATAAAATTTTCATCATATCGATGTAATTATTAATTAAATTTTTAAGAAAAATGTTTCAAGAAAAGGAGGGCTTTGAATTCTTTTTTATTACACTGAGATCTTTCCTTCTACCTGCTCAACCAATTTTTAGGCCCCAAAAATATCTCCCCTACTCTTTTTCTTTTTTATTTTACTTTTAACAAATTTTCTTCACTTTCTTAACAAATAATAATTACATTTTAAATTGCTTAGTCCTAAAATATGTTAATAATTATGTTATTATACACATGAAACCTATAATATACATAACTAAATATTTAGATTTTAGGTTATGTTTATGTCAAACATTTATTTGGTGATTTATAAACATCAAGGTCATCAGCTGCTATTAATTTTTAATTCACCGTCCAATAAGATAAAAGCGTACTCACCACGTGTTCACGCATGTCTCTTGAGTAGACGGGGGCACGACAGAGACAGATATATATATATCTGCACTCTAGTGTTTACACTCTTTTGCTGCCTTAGTCAGCGATATAGGAGATAGTATATATATGATAGAAAGCTTTTCTAGAGTTGATTCTATCGCTGTCTTTGTTCCTGGACTTCCTTTCGAAACACATCCAAATCTCATCAGTCTTGGCATAAGAAGTCTTTATATCCTCTTTCAAATACCCTTGAGAAGAAGACTTTGTCCCCAAAAGGTACCAATGAAGCAATTTTTAAGACACTTATTTTGCAAGCATGGTTATAATTTTGACGAAAGAAGCAAATTCCAACAGATTTAACAACGTAATGACGTTTTTAAGGAAACTGTTGGAAATCTTTGGAAAAGTAAAGAATAAAAGAGATTAATTTCGCATTTCCTTTTTGATTTTTCTTTATTATTTAGTGTATTTCCAGGCACAGATAAAATTCTTCAGTGGAATTGGTTACAATTTCTTTTATCAACTATCGATTACATTTTTTCGTATTATTTTTTTTTGTCACGTTCGTTTCGTATTGTTTATATACTACACTATGTACACACTTTTTTCTGTATGGATCATTTGGGCGGACAGAATTAGTTTTTCCATTTTTTTTCTTTCATTTAGTCGGAAACCCAAACATAATTCAAATCAACTGTAAGATTACAATTTCAATTATTTCCTTCTACCAATATTTATGTGTACCATCAAATCAAAAACGACATATAAAAACCAAATTGTCCGTTAATATTAACTCTAATTATGATTTTTTTCAACGTCTTTCTTTAACATAGTATAATGATAATAATTTAACGTGTTAATAATTTACGTGTTTATTTAACTTGATTGGTTAATTAACACGTTTTTATACACACTATTTACATTTTACTGGGTGTTTCGTTTACAATTTAAATATATCTCAACACTAAATCGAAAGAATTCGTTTTTTCGAATAAAATTATTATTTTTTTTGTAGTTTTATTACCATTTTTTTATAAAGCACGTTTAAACGAAATAAAATTATAAAACAATAAAATGGCAGTTTCATTCGATTTTTTCATTTTTTTCTTGAGATAAATAGTAAAATCAACATAATAAACGAAAAAAAAAAACATATCAATCTTAATACCGATTTTTTTATAAAAGCTATAATCTAACCAGTCTTCAAGCATGTTTTTCATTATTTAAAAAAGCCGTACACCTTTTGTTCACAGAAATAAATCATTAACATCCCTCAATTTTTAGTTTTAATTATGAACACTTTCAGTAATTTTCGATTATTATTTTGTCATTTATGTACCGTTATTTCAAATTAGAGAGGTGCTTTTTTATTTACAATAATTACAAATTACCACAACAAAAAAATAAGAATTCCTTTTTTTACTACAAATTTCTTAAAAATTACCTTATTCATCTATTTCTATATATCTAAGCAGACATAAATAAAGCTTGTTATGTTTATTGTTTAATAAAAAAAACAACAAAGATTCACACTTTAAATATTAAATACGTTTTGTTTTTTTTTTCTGTTTATCATAGCGTTTTCGTGTTTTACTTAACATAATCATCAATTAAATTAAATTTGATCCTATTAATCAACATTATCTTGGAAAATAAGCTTAACGTAACCAGGAGAACCATCTAAAGGGCACGCGCAGAATGGACAAATCGAATGAAAATCGTTAGTTCCATGAGGTATGGTTGTATTTGCCCAATATCTAAAACAAAATAAAATATATATTAAAGTCCATCACGTATATAAAGTAAACAGTGTATAGTAGACGCCACGAGAGCTGCCAGTAAATCATCGTTTTCCGCTGTTACAAATGCCATACGTAGTAAATTCAAATTCACAAACCGTTAGAGAGTAATGTGTGTTAGAAAGAGATAGCATTAGTTTAATATGTCTGTTGTACAATTCAAATGGCCACGTCGAAAAAGTACCTCTGTTCTTCTAAGGGATGTAACTCTATAATTATAACCTGAAATCTAAATGTCTTGTGAGCGTTGTCATGAATCTGTTGGTGTTTTCACAAGCCGAAAATGAAATAAATTAATAATTAATGAATAAATTATGAACCACTGTTTAAATAAAACTTACTTAACCCTTTGTGTCCCAAGAAGTCAAACATTTTGAAACTTTGTGACAGAATCAGACAGAATTAAAACGGTATCAAAATACACTCAGTAAAGGCCTTTGGAATAAAATTTTAGCAAAATATGCAATCCCCCTATTTTCGCATAGTCTAAGTGTCAAAAAAGATGCTAACTCAAAAATTCCTGGAAACCGTGTTTATTGAAATTAAGAAATAAAACTTATTTTAAATTGAA
>NW_019280888.1:7634-37922 GCF_000648695.1 Onthophagus taurus
ACATTAATTTTTTATTGATAAATAATTATTAATTATATGATATTTTAAAAGAACTTAATAATTTTTAACAATAACCCTTATAATTAACATAAACTAAGAAGAAAATATTTAAAACAATTCTGATTGATCACGTTAACCTTTTGCTTATAAATAATTGTTAGTTTATTTTAAAAGAACTGAACATTCCTTAATAATAAACTTTACTTGAACTTCATTGTTAATTTCAAGTCAAGTAACCAGAAACATTTTATGGACTGTTATAAATAATCTTCCAACCTACCAAATTATAAAAAACATAAACATAAAAAACATATGTGAAACAAAAAGAATTCGAAAACCTTCAACAAAAAAAAATTTTAAAAAAAATAACAATATGTTTATGAGAATTGTGAGTTATATTGTAGGTACAATAGAGACTTGAAACTGTAGCTAAGTTCAGGTCGGTACATCCAACATGTCTGACTTTCTGATTACCCCCACCACCACCACATACGCACTCAAGATTATATATAAGATTGTAACAGAGTTTAGATTAATATGTTTATTTAATAAAACATATTACAATATAATTAACAGCATACACGTTTCACACGATGCTTATTATTATTTTAATATTTTTCTGTCATCACGCTGCTTGGATACGCGTACAACGCGGACTAGATGACGCGGCAATCATATATTCGTTACAACCTCCCCCTTTGGACGGAACTGGCGTCTCGCGTGTTGTCCAATATGGGTTGTTGTTTACAGGGTCTGCCTCGGCGGCGGATCGGCTGCAGCGGTTGCGAGTCT
Organism: Onthophagus taurus; assembly: GCF_000648695.1. Taxonomy (NCBI): domain Eukaryota; kingdom Metazoa; phylum Arthropoda; class Insecta; order Coleoptera; family Scarabaeidae; genus Onthophagus; species Onthophagus taurus. The sequence goes on from NW_019280888.1 coordinate 8,427, forward strand.
ATTTCCCCTTGTAGTGATCGGTATGGCGTCAATGAAGAGGTATGATAAGTGCCCAAACTTTTGTCTGGTTCTTCGGGTGATACGATTTGGTATGTTGTTGGGGTCACAACTTTCGCAACTAGATACGGACTATCACGACGAGGTGCAAACTTGCTGGTGAAGGTAGCTTTGCTTTTACTTAAGGCATGTACGTCAGCCAAGACCTTATCCCCAATAGCGTAGGAAGGTCCAGCGCGACGGTAAAGATCAGCATTGAATTTTTCAGGAGTATGATCTATCTGTATATCATAACTTTGCAGTTTAAGTGCCCATCTGACGAGACGGCCACTCGGCGATTTAATTGACATCAACCATTTAAGTGGTTGGTGGTCGCTAATAACATAGATTTGAGATGATTCTATATAACCACTAAACTTCTCGGTAGCCCATACTACAGCCAATGCTTCTCTCTCTGTAGTACTGTAATTTCTTTCAGCGTCTGTCAAAAGTCGGCTTGCATACTCTATTGGACGATCGTTTGGAGGCTCCCCCTGGAGTAAAGCTGATCCAATTGCATAACCACTCGCATCGCAACGTAAGATGTATGGTTGGGAAGGGTCAGCTTGTTGTAGAATGGGTGCAGTTGACAAAAAGGTTTTCAATTTCTCGAAAGCGCAATCTTGTGCAGATTCCCATTTCCACTCAGCATTCTTCCTGGTAAGCTCAGTGATAGGTTTCATGATTCCGGTACAACCANCTGTGTGTGTACTTGATATTATTACATCGTGTAAGTCCTCAGGTACCATCGGAGCGCACTTACGCTTTCTTTTCTCCATCAAGGCGAAATCTCTGTCTTACTGAAGGAAGCTTTTTCCACTGACAAGATACCTATGTTCGATGGTGTCAAAGAGTCCACAAGTCACTAGAAACACGTAAATAAATACAATCATTCTGTTTTTATTTTGGGCGGTACAGTTATCGCTCCAAATAATAACATTCCTTTTTTTCTGTAATGCGTCCCATATTTAGGACGCGTAATAAGCAAGACGCAATCTCGTTACCGCCACGTCCTGCCACTCCTTCATGCCAGCAACACATGTATGAATGTGTCTTATCCCCAAAGCTGATTCCTAAGTTATAGCATGAAAGTTGGCTCAAGTAAAACATGTCAGAGTGCATCAATGTATTTACGAATATGACTTGTTCTAAATCCACTGAGAATACACTCGTGTTGCTTCCTGGCAGTTATGATGACGCGATGTCCTTTTTCATGAGCCGCTTTTTTTCTTTTGTATAATAGTCTCCAAATACTTTTTTGTCAAAGCAAAAGTATTCATAAAAGTAAATTTACAAACAACTACAATATTACCCTCTCCATCGATGTTTGACGATGACTGTCATGAGGGTCTTCATATGAGCCATGCCTTCTCCTTTTCATGCCAGTCAACTGTATTAAACCCATGATGTATTTTCCACGGACGTCAACTCTGCACTTGTAGTATTTTTCAAAAAGAGCTAATCTATTTGCGTAATTCAACGACTTGCACCTGAATTTGCATTTACCTGTTATCTGTAAGAGTTTTAAGGTTTACACAAAAAAATATGGTTCTAGTTCATGGCATTATTTACACACGTACAACTATATTAAAAATAATAACTCACTTCTAGATTAGGTCTCCTTTTTTCACCTACAGCATTTCCATTTTTGCTTTTATAGGATTGTCCTGCATTTTTTCGTTGTCTTTGTTCATCACTTAATCTTTCTAATCCTTGTTTGCGACGTTATAAATTCATTTTGCAGTTCACTTTACACTGTTCAGCAGCCGTGTGACACGAAACGATATACTCGTATTCCGGTTGGATGTAAAAAGAACGAACGCTCAACACAACAATGCCTACTATGGTACTTGACTCGTTTGATGTGGAAATGACCGAGCACCTGCAGAAAGCATCACCTATCTGCCTGATTGTTGACGAAATTTAAAGTCCTGGCACTTTACCCGTTTGATAGGATATAGTCAATGGCACATAGAACCTGTCTATAGAAATACAGTGGAACCTCGATTATCCGGTCTAATGACCGGTTGAGGGTTGCTGGATAATTGAAATGCACGGATAAATGAAAGGCATATAATAGTGTTTAAATCTTTATTATGAAAATAACAGGAACTATAGAGTACATATATACAGACAATATAAATTGAACAACATGTTTCAAATTTATTTATTGGTTAAAGAAATCAGTTATTTGGANCGCAACGTAAGATGTATGGTTGGGAAGGGTCAGCTTGTTGTAGAATGGGTGCAGTTGACAAAAAGGTTTTCAATTTCTCGAAAGCGCAATCTTGTGCAGATTCCCATTTCCACTCAGCATTCTTCCTGGTAAGCTCAGTGAGAGGTTTCATGATTCCGGCACAACCAGGGATGAACTTACGAAACCACGAAACTGTTTGAAGGAATGTTAGGAGTTCACGAACATTTTTCAGTTTTGGTATTTTAATAATAGCGGCAATCTTGTCCATGTTTGGTTTTATACCTTCAGGTGTAATACTGTGTCCTAAGTATTTTACCTCTGGAGCCATGAAAGTACATTTTTCTCGATTTACGCGTAACTTGAACATCTTCAGCTTTTCAAATACCCTTCTCAAGTCGTTTAGATGTTTTTCAAAGGTGGGTGATAGAATCACAATATCATCAATGTAGACAAGGATTGTAACATCCGGTAATGTTGTCTTGAAACGGTCCATCATCCTTTGAAAGGTTGCAGGTGCATTTCTTAATCCAAAAGGCATGCGTTTAAAACGATAATGGGGTAACAAAACCAGTTTTGTCCCGATCTTCAGGTCGAACAGCTACTTGCCAATATCCGGATCGTAAATCTAGCGTACTCATAAAGGCAGTTTGTTTTGCTTCATGTAAAAGGTCGTCCAATCGTGGGAGGGGATACCGATCTGGTACGGTAATAGCATTCAGCTTCCGGTAGTCGACACATACACGATATTGATCAGATTTGTTTGCCTTTGGCACCAATACAACTGGTGAAGCATAGGCGGGATCCGACTCTTCAATGATGTCATCCTCAATCATCTGCTGGATTGCCTTTTCTAAGAATTTTCTCTTTGGTTCTGCCAATCGGTAAGGAGGTACGGCTATAGGAATATCGTTGGCAAGTCTTATGCAATGCTCTGCATACTGAGTTGGTTCCGAACTTGGCGAGAACATTTCGATATTTTCATGTAGTAATTGGTTCAATTGCGATATTTGATCAGAATCGAGAGTAGAACATTCATCAACATTCAAGCTCACATCAATCGTATTTTCAACTTGAGGGGTGATTACTTCCATACATTCTTTCTTGTAGAAGTCATGTTTTCTTTCAGGCTTATGTGTAAAGTACCATTATCGTTGGGAGATATCAATGACAATGTTTGCGGTGTCAATAAAATCAGCACCGAGTAACATGTTGCTGTTACTGTGTTCAGGAATAGCGAGCAATTCAAATGAAAACGAATGACCTTCTATAATAATCGAGGTATTGAAAATCTTTGTTTGAACAGACTGTTCTTGACCATTGGCGAATTTCATTTTCAGGAATTCGGTACGAAACGGTAATTGATCTTTGAGTAGTAACTGGTACAGTTGTGTACCTGCTAAGCTTCTTTTGGCTCCTGTATCAAAACAGGCGAGTCCATCGTGTCCAACGATATTCACCTTAACCATAGGTCTGATATCCTTGTCTGGAACGTCAGTTTCGATCGTGTTTGCCAGCTGAAATTCAGCTCGGTCTTCCTTTCGGTTAGATTTTGCGCTACACTTCGGGCAGTTACTCTTGATGTATCCTGGAGTTTGACAACCAAAACATTTTAGCACTGAATTTTCTTTCTTTTCAACGCTTAGTTTGACAGCGACTTCTTGTTAAGAGGTCTTATTCTTCTTTCGACATTCAGCTTCCAAATGTCCAAAATGTTATGTTTAGTACTTCAAATGAAACTAATTCGGAAATAATCAACCGACGGCGGAGTGTTTTTCGCAATAAACCATAATCATGTCTATTTGCATCCTTTCCGATATGCTATACGGTAATTGGGCGATCAAAGATCGAACACGGCACACAAAATGTTCGGTAAGTTCATTTTCGGATTGTTCTTTAGCAAAAAGTTCACGAAACACGAGGTATGGCGGTAACTTACGCGAGTAGGTATTTTTTAAAGCCTCTACAGCTGTTTTCCAGTCCGGAATTGTTGCACCAATCCACCAAATCGCAGCGAGATCTTCAAATAAAATCGATAATCAGCGTAATGCGTTCTCATCCGAAACATCGGCACATTCTTTGTAGGTTATGACAGCGTCCAGAAAAGCGTCAACGTCTTCATCAGGATTACCTCGAAATCGCGAAGTACAATTGATGAAGCTTCCAATCTGTTGTGTCAATTTGGGAGTGGTTACTCCAGTTTTTTTTATTTCCCTCAACAATTCATAGAACTGTTCTGTAGAAAATGTTATTGAATTCAGCAGGCTATCTGGTTCTTGGTTAACATCCTTCTTTGGCGGCATATTGACAACAACGCGGCGAGCGAAACTACGTTCGAGAAACCGACGCGTTAGGTGCGTTAGGCGTGATTATTAATTAATTTACGAACACGATATGCTAGAAGTGAACGTCACTTTAAAAAAAAACCTTTCTTTCAATTCGTTTTCACTTTCCGGCACTTCGAGCCACTTAGTTGGGCGCCAATTGTAACAGAGTTTAGATTAATATGTTTATTTAATAATAGTTATTTATATTACAAGTGGGCTAGAAACATAATTACTTTATGAGTGTGGAGAATTGCACGACGAGGTCGTAGACCGAGTCGTGTAATCACACGAGTACTGTAATTATGCTCTAGCCCACGTGTGATATACAGCATTTTATCTACGACTGCTAAAAATTACTAAAAAACCANACATATGTTGGAACGAATTTTCCGCAAGTTCAAAACATCTATGTGATCTGTATCATTTTGTTGATCTAAAAAACTTAATAGCCCGTCTACATGTGAGAGTGCAGCTTCTGGTGGAACTTTTTTTTCTGGTGTAGAAACGTTTTCGTCTTCATCTTCCTCATCGGTGGCATCGGTTGCTGTAGGTTCCGAAATTGTTGCAATCTGTGTGTCATTTAAAACTTCATAACCCGGTTCGTTTTTATCGCAGTGTAACCATTCCTCAATGTCGGTTATGTCTACAAATTCAAATTCTACAACATTTTGTATGCCATTCAAGAGTTGCCTAGACGTCACTACAGTAGATTCTTCATTTTTGGAGGAACTAAAATTTTCTGTAAGTTGTGGCCAAACTTTGAACCAAGATTTTTGTATTGTTACATTTGGAACATCACCCCAACTCTCTGCTGCCGCATATATGGCATCTTTGATGTTCCATTTCTTCCAAAATTCTTTCAGTGAGCAATCTGCTTCTAAAAGAAGCCGCAACATTATTTTTCTAAAGCGGCGCTTGCAAGCCTCTATTACCCCTTGATCCATCGGCTGTAATAAAGCCGTAACATTTGGAGGCAAATACTGCACAAAAATTTGACCATCAGCCGTTTGTAATGTACGTTCTTCTGGATGTGAGGGAGCATTATCCAATAAGAGCATTGCTCTTTCGGGTAAGTGTTTTGATTTCAAATGTTTCTTAACTGAAGGAACAAATTCTTCAAAAAACCAAGCTTTAAAAATGTCTTGATTCATCCAAGCCTTTGTTTGATATTTATAACAAACAGGAAAATGTTTCATTTCGGTTCCCTTGAATGATCTTGGGTTTTTTGATTTACCTATGCACAACAGTGGTAATTTATGGCTTCCACTAGCATTGGCACAGGGCATTAATGTTATACGTTCCTTACTAGATTTGTGACCTGGAGCATTTTTTTCATTTTGCATCGGTTTCCAAAAGAAACCGGTCTCATCGGCGTTATACACTTGCTCCAATGTGAGCTCATATGTTTCGATTAAACGGTTAAATTCTATAAGATATGATTCTGCAGCGCTTTTATCGGAACTTAATTTTTCACCTTGAATATTAAGCTGCCGTATTCCATGACGTAATTTGAATCGATGTAACCATCCCTGTGATGCTTGAAAAGGTTTTTGAATGTTCATCTTTTGATGAAACCATTGTGCTTTCTCTAATAACAGTGGTCCTCTAACTGGATGGCCTTCTGTGCGTTTTTGTTTGAACCAATGGTATACCGCATAGTCTAACTCTTCTAGTGTGGAGGGTTTTGTTGATTTACGATGTGCTGTTCCTTTTAGTGAATCGGTCCGCGAAGTGAATTTTAAGAGATTTTCTTTTTGTCGTACAATATCTCGAACAGTTTGCAATCTAATATTGTATTCTTTAGCTAACTTTGAAACAGTATCCCCTTTCTCGTGACGTTCAATCAACTTTAGCTTTGTTCCGACGGTTAGAACAATTTTCTTTCTCTTTGCATCCATTTTTGGTAGTGTACTTTAGTTTAGCACAGAGCCTAAACTATACGAAAACATTCATGAACATCTACATATTTCATACAAAAACAGTAACTTCTTACCTTGTATAAATAAAACACGCACTATTATAGAAACGTTTTGAGACGTATAATAAATTAATTAATAAAATTCATAAGCATAAGCAATAACTAGTATGTAGTAGAACTGACGCGCCAACGAATCGGTTGCAAAACTGGTTTCGCACGATTAACTGGGTTCAAAACATTGAAATGCACGGATATTTGAAATGAGGGCTTCGCACGGATTATCGAGAAAAACGGTTAATAGAGACACGGATTATCGAGGTTCCACTGTATCTTATTTTTTGGCAAAATATGCACTTAGCACCTTTGTTACTTCTACTCCTCAATTGTAGGTACAATAGAGACTTGAAACTGTAGCTAAGTTCAGGTCGGTACATCCAACATGTCTGACTTTCTGATTACCCCCACCACCACCACATACGCACTCTAGATTATATATAAGATCTCAATGACAACAGCGAATATCTTTATCCTTCCGATAAGTTTATCGGCGGGATAGTTATCAGGTAGATTTATCGGCATATTATACAACCGGCCGTAAGATAGATAAATACCATTTCTTTTAAAACTTTCTTCACTACTACTAACTTCATCATCCTTAATAAGACTTCCTTGGCGAGAAGTCATGTTAACGGCGGTTAAAAAAGTCGATGGTTTTTGAGCTAAATGTGTATTATTTGCTAAAAAATAAAAAAAGTTTATAAGTTTATTAATTTTTGATTTAATATTTACCAAAACATAACGGTTTATTAAATCCTCCGAACACCGCAGCTGGATAAAGTAAACCAGCATGTTGAACGTACGGATTTGCGGCGGCGGCGATGCCGATGCCTGTAGATGGATCAAGCGTCGCGGCGGCGCCTAAAGGTAAATTTGTCGTCAAAAACGGTCCGCCGTGATGAAATTCTCGGTGGTATCTCGACGGCCCCAAACCCAACGGATAATGCACGCTCAATGTACTTTGTATGGATCGTGGTGCTCTTTCGTGTTGAACCGCTGAAACCGAACATCGGATAGGTTTCATTCGATGAGGTAGTGACCCAATATTTGCAAAATGCAGAATAAATATCTGGGTATGACTGCGACTACGGAGGGGATGCGTCTGGTGAGGGTGTTATATGTCAATATGTCACTTGCATTTCTTTAACAGCCACCCCCATTTTAGTTATTTTTTTGAGTGTTTACTTCATATGGGGTATTTCTCAAGATATGTTTACATGATAATTTTGATTAATTTAAATACCATAATGATTTATCAAGAAACACGTTACAAAAGTTAGTTTCTTCATGAAATATATCTATCTCTATCAATCTATATTTTCTACATTTTTGAATTATTCAAAAGGGTTATCATAATAACCATTACTTGGAGTGTAGGTCTGACGGTGCACGGTGAAGGGGTTGAACCATTGACATAATGACGGGTCTAATGGGTAGAGGGCGTCGTGTACGGTTACAAAAGCACAGAATTGTAGGGGAACCTAAGAGACACATGTTGGAATTCACATGCATGCAAACTAAGTAAACTTCGTTTTTATCTAATAGAAATTTTAATTGATATCTTTTTTTAACAATTACAGCTTTTTTTATATTTCTTACCATCTCTTTTCATATTGACTTGAAGACATTTTCTAAATCTACACGCTTGGCATTGATTTCTTCTTGTAACATCAACAATACATCTTCCATTTTCTTTACAAACATATTCCAAATTCCTTCGAATGCTTCGTTTGAAGAAACCCCTACAACCATCGCAACTAGCCACTCCATAATGTTTTCCGGAAGCTTTATCCCCGCAAACTTTACACAAGGATTCATTTCTCATGTGCTGATTGTCGTCCATCTACACAGTAATAATTAATTTTAAGTAGGTATCATTTTGATTTGGGATTTTACATTTCGTGTATTTTCTTTTTATTTCATAACATTTTTCGTAAAACAACTGTACGTTTTCTCATGTTTATAAAAAATTCAGGGTGTTTAGAGTCGTGGCTAGCGACACGGGCGGGTTACGACCCCCTGAACGCGGACTCAAATCTATTATTTACGGCAAATGTCTACCAATCGTGATCGACTTTGCCGCCATCCACTTGTAAACAAAGAAATGGGCGTTTATGTCATTTTTAAATCGGTACACTACCAATTCTAAGTAGTTATGCGTACATACTAGTAAAGTACATCCTATAAATTATTTATTATTCAAAATGATAAGTTTCTTGCACATAACGTTATTTTTAAGTTTTATATCTTAAACAATAAAAAGCTCTTAACTTATTTTTTTGAAATATGTATAGGTTAATAGTTATTGTTGGTCAACAACAGAAATCGCCATCCCTAGTTGGATCTGATTCATTGATACTAGTGGTGGAACGAATATCCGATATCCGGCTGGATACCGGATAGTTACCAAATATCCGGCTTTGGCCGGATATTAAAAACCTATTACTTAGTACTCCACCATTCACAGGAATTAGTATCTCTTTTAGATGTTGGACACTGCAGATAATAATTTTCATCGATAACTTTCAAAATTCGCTATAAAATTCATTTCTTGAAGGATCCTTGTGGAAATATCACCAATTATTAATTAAAGCATCCTCTTTTTAATGCAATAAGCCGTTTTGAAAAATCGCTTTTAGTTTTTGAGAAATAACTATTTGAAATAATCCACAATTTTTTCGAATTTTGCAATTTCCGCCGATTAAGTTTTAAAAATTCGTATAAAATCCATTTCTTGCAATATGAGTATGAATATTTCCCAAAGTGTTAATAAGAGTGTCCTCTTTCCAATGAACCAACACGTTTTGAAAAATAACTTTTAGTTTTTCAGAAAACAATATTTGAAGTTTTGATAAAATTTTCGATGTTGCAATTTTCATCGATAATTTTCAAAATTCGCTATAAAATTAATTTCTTGAAGGATCGTTGTGGAAATATCACCAATTATTAATTAAAGCATCCTCTTTTTAATGCAACAAGCCGGTTTGAAAAATCGCTTTTAGTTTTTGAGAAATAACTTTTTGAAATAGTCGACAATTTTTTCGAATTTTGCAATTTCCGCCGATTAAGTTTTAAAAATTCGTATAAAATCCATTTTTTGGAATATGAGTATGAAAATTTACCAAAGTGTTAATAAGAGTGTCCTCTTTCCAATGAAACAATATGTTTTGAAAAATAACTTTTAGTTTTTGAGAAAGCAATATTTGAAGTTTTGATAAAATTTTCCATATTGCAATTATCATCGATAATTATCAAAATTCTCTATAAAATTAATTCCTTGAAAGATGCTTTTGGAGATAGCACCAATTATTAACTAAAGTATCCTCTTTTTAATGCAACAAGCCGTTGTGAAAAATCGCTTTTAGTTCTTGAGAAATAAATTTTTGTAATAAACCACAATTTTTTCGAATTTTGCAATTTTCGCCGATTATGTTTTAAAAATTCGTATAAAATCCATTTCTTGCAATATGAGTATGAAAATTTCCCAAAGTGTTAATAAGAGTGTCCTCATTCCAATGAACCAACCCGTTTTGAAAACTAGCTTTTAGTTTTTGAGAAAACAATATTTGAAGTTTTGATAAAATTTTCGTTGTTGCAATTTTCATCGATAATTTTCAAAATTCCCTATAAAATTGATTTCTTGAAGGATCCTTGTGCAAATATCACCAATTATTAATTAAAGTATCCTCTTTTTAATGCAACAAGCCGTTTTGAAAAATCGCTTTTAGTTCTTGAGAAATAAATTTTTGAAATGATCGACAATTTTTTCGAATTTTGCAATTTTCGCCGATTAAGTTTTAAAAATTCGTATAAAATCCATTTCTTGGAATATGAGTATGAAAATTTCCCAAAGTGTTAATAAAAGTGTCCTCTTTCCAATGAACCAACCCGTTTTGAAAAATAACTTTTAGTTTTTGAGAAAACAATATTTGAAGTTTTGATAAAATTTTCGATGTTGCAATTTTCATCGATAATTTTCAAAATTCGCTATAAAATTGATTTCTTGAAGGATCCTTGTGCAAATATCACCAATTATTAATTAAAGTATCCTCTTTTTAATGCAACAAGCCGTTTTGAAAAATCGCTTTTAGTTTTTCAGAAATAAATTTTTGAAGTAATCGACAATTTTTTCGAATTTTGCAATTTTCACCGATTAAGGTTTAAAAATTCGTATAAAATCCATTTCTTGGAATATGAGTATGAAAATATCCCAAAGTGTTAATAAGAGTGTCCTCATTCCAATGAACCAACCCGTTTTGAAAAATAGCTTTTAGTTTTTGAGAAAACAATATTTAAAGTTTTGATAAAATTTTCGTTGTTGCAATTTTCATCGATAATTTTCAAAATTCGCTATAAAATTGATTTCTTAAAGGATCCTTGTGCAAATATCACCAATTATTAATTAAAGTATCCTCTTTTTAGTGTTGCTTCGTGAGTTAAATCAGCATCAAAAAAGTTCATTTTGTATCTTGGATTCAAATAAGTTGACATATCTTATCAGTTTTCTTATTAATTTCATTTTTATTCAAATATCGCAATAATGTGGCAATGTAGGATATCACTTCAGAAATGCACCAGAAATTATAACCATAATGGCCGAATAACCGGATATCCGGTATCCGGCTTTTCGCAAAATCACTATTCGTTCCATCACTAATTGATACCTTTGTGATGTGTTGTGGGAAAAAAGATTTGACTTGAACGCAGAATGCCTCTTCATGTTGACTAAGGTATCCGTGAAGATTTAACTTCACCATCGCGGATCAAAGTGAGGACCGAGTAGCACAGAGAAAAGCGATACCGGTCCCAAGCCCAGATAAAGAAGGAAGCTTGAGGCGACTAGACCAGCAATCTGCCCCTTGTTAAAACGTTAAATCGATAAAAACGTTTAAAATGAGCCTCGGAAGCATAGGAAAAATCAGACATAATACACAGTGGATAGGTTATAAATATAGGAACGTGGAACGTACAAGGATTGTGAACAAAAATAAGTCCAAAAAGTCGAATAAAGTCCAGATAGCTGTGTTAATAGAAACCAAGAAGATTACCTAAGAACAAAAGTAAGGAAGTGTAAAATCCGCAAAAATCTGTATAGCAGGAACGCAGAATCACCATCATTGGAGTATACGCACCAAATGATGGTGGAAGACAGCAGAAAAAGAAATGTTTTAATAATGTTATTAATAGTCTAAGGAGACTTAAACGCAAGAACAGGCAATAGAACAAACAGCAAGATTGTGGGTAGGTTTGGAGAAGAAACAATAATAACGGACCCCGATTAATAGAGTTGTGTATAATAAAAAAACTGAAAATGCGAAATGGCTTCTTAAAACATAAAGAAATACATAAATATGCATGACATCAAGATACAAGGCAACTCTAATCGATAATTGATTATAGTATTACTAAACTAAACAATAAATTGGATTGCCTAGAATGTGGGTCAGACCATTAGGTACTTAAAATACAAAATAATATAATGTCCGGAAAAACAGAATGAAAGACACTAACAAACCTATACAATACAATAGAGATACACTAGATAAAAGATACAAAAAATGCAAAAAAGAAAAAATATGATACTAATTATAAGATAATACTCTGAACTCCTCAAGATTACATGATGCAGCTACAAAATGATGCAGCTAAGAAAATCTTAGGCGAAAAACCAAGGAACAACAAAATAACATATATGGAATGAATCAAGAGCATCAAGAAACAAGATCAAATATCCAATGGAACTGTCAAAATATAAAAGAATTTTTAAAACAAACGTGAATAATATATAAAGCAAAATTTGTAAAAATCTTACTTAGGTACTTACTTAGGAGGAACCCCTGCCTTAGTAGCGTGGAGTTTAGTTACCTGAACGATACCTGGTAATAATCTATGAGATAACCTACAATATATTAGATTTAATTCGGCAATTCTTCGGTCACAAGCTTAATTAGAAAACATTTTTCACCGTGACTTAATCAAGCAAGCTACTGCTAGCGATTTCGGTTTGGTCAATCCTACATTCCCAATTCTAAGCTTAACCGAGGTCGCTTGCGGTCGAGAGATGAGCAGAGTTTAGCCAAGGCTGGTTGCGGTAGAGGCGTTGCAGTATACGTTAACCAAATTTATTTCGATATGGTATTAAATGTACTTCAACCGCCAATGATCTTGGCTTAATTAGAAAAAATCCTGCATTTCTTTTTGAGTTTAAGCGGCTTCGGCTACACTCCAAATAGATAATGTAAAATTTTGAACCGTGAGTTAGAAGAATGGGTTAACCAAATTTATTTCGATACGATTATTAAATGTAACTCTTGGTTAATTAAGGTATTCCAACGCTTACTGGAAATAACCTTAAGTTGCAGTCCAATAAATGTTACTTCCTCTGTAAAGAAATGATCTATTTCGAGCACGTAATATCCGAGGAAGGTATCAGACTCGATGCCAATAAGATTTCCTCTATAATTAACTTTTCAGTTGGTGTAAAACAAACTAAGCTTCAAGCACTTCTAGGATTTGCCTCTTATTACGGACGATTCATCCAAAATTTCTCTCAATTAGCATAGCCTCTTTATAAATTATTCAAGAAAAATGACAAATTCAATGCGAATAGAATTATTCGACGATAGAACACGAATTGCTTAGAATTGTTTGGTCACTTGGAACAACTTGTATCGGATTGTTCCATATTTAATATGAGTCATAAGAACGCAAAAAATAACAATCAAGTCTAATGAACATATTATGCATAAGGAAACACATTTACCGGTGAAACAAGAAGTTAAGAGATAAGGGGTATTTACCTAAAAAAATTCATTTGGCCAGATTATGATAATTCTGTTACATACAGTCAACCCAAAAGAATTTCCACTTCAAGAGTAGTAATTAAAATGCAACGTTACATGGAAGAGGATTATTATTAATTTTGTTTGATGATTTTCTTTCCATTTTATGTCTAATAAATAAAATTCGTTTTTGCACTTAAATGGATTTTTATTTAAATTTTTTTCTCAACCGGTTTCGCTATATATTTACAGCATCTTCAGGAGATTACGTCATTTTGTTAGAAAAGTGTCTTATAGAATGTGTCATTTGGTATTTCTTTTTATATTTGTACTATTGAACTACACAGAGAATTTTGTTGAATTATGATTGAAGAGGATTAAAAATTGTGTTAAGACTTGATGTGTCATGCAAGTTGTTGTCAAAGTTGATGTCAAAGTTGAGTGTTGCATGACACATCAAGTCGTAACACAATTTTTAATCCTCTTCAATCATAATTCAACAAAATTCTCTGTGTAGTTCAATAGTACAAATATAAAAAGAAATACCAAATGACTCATTCTATAGGACACTTTTATAACAAAATGACGTAATCTCCTGAAGATGCTGTAAATATATAGCGAAACCGGTTGAGAGAAAAATTTAAATAAAAATCCATTTAAGTGCAATTTTATTTATTATTATTAATTGATTGGGATTATTCTAAGGCATTACGACTCGGTTTAGCGTAGTAATTATTTCCTAAACTAGCAGATATTACGAAAGAAGGTATGATTTTTTTTTTCTAAGGCAGGCTAAATCTTAACTAAAAGAAGCAAAATTTTTGTATTTAACAATATTAGCATACTAGTGCTCTTTACGTGTTGATTTCATGCTGTCACACTATAAAAATCGCAAGTAACACCCTTACGAACTAGTTCATAACCAGTGTGATCAGGTAGCAGAAACACGATCCAACGGAACGCCGTGATCAGTTTAGTAGTCGCGGTAGGAACGGTCATTGCCTGTTACTTTTTAGTAACAGTGAGAAATAACAGTCCGTAAAATATCGCAAAACATTAATCAGGAAATAAATTAAATAGCATGGACAAAAAATCTTTAGTGAATGAGGAAAGAACACGATGAAACGTATATTTTTGAAAAACAAACGTTGTTACTGGATTGCGTTGAGAGCAGAAAAGTCTAACTCATAGAGGTGAAAAGTCGAAAATTGAAGCAAAATTTTCAATGCTTATTGCGATATTATCTCATGTTCCTCTTTTATAGAAACGACAAGAAGTATCCAACGACCGTACTCATTACTACTTATTTTATAGAAACACAAAAAGCTTCAAGAAGAAATTTTTTTGTGTTAAATCATCAATTCATGATTATTATCGTATTGTTCAGTGTTAAGTGATTACCTTCAATAGTTTTTGTTCTGCAAATGTCCAGTTTTTTCAAAAACGCTTTCTTTTTGTCGGTAGATGTGGGAAATTTTTCTATTTGCTTTGGATACTATAGTTCATAATATTAAGCTGCTGAAATATATTAGTCAAATATTATAATTTGAAAACCCAAAATTCACAGCGCAAGAGATCACAAAAATGAAGTTTTCATCTAATAAAAAAACACAAGTTCTTGTCGTATAATAATAATTTAATACATAACGATTATGAAGTTATCAAGCATTTCAAATAAGTCTTCAGCTTTTACGTTCCAATAATATATTATCATATGTAAACTCTACATCTACAAATAGTACAAATAAGGTAAATTAGGTTTTATTATCTATAATAATTAATCATTAAGTTCCTAAGTCATACAATCTAATAATTGATCTTACTTTTATCGTACTCTTTAATGTGCGATGGTGTAAAATTTTTGCACTTTACAACCTTGTTTGCTATATTAAAAGATTATACACGTGGATCGGTTGTCCGAAACAATCACGATTTACTACAAGCGAAATACTATACATACATGTGTTTGCTATTCTAAATGTATCAGTGTCGAATTAGCGAGTAATGTAAACACTGTAGAAATTCAAAGAAAGAAGTTGAAGGGTTGAAGCGATAGTAGTTACAATGAAGATTGTTAAAGAAAAAAGTTTACATACACTTACACTACATACACAAAAATTTTTCCTGTAACGTCTAAAATATATCATAGCCGGGACTCATTGAAGCCGTTTATCTTCTATGGCTATGATATACTATAGCTGAGGTCACTTGCGGAGGAAGCATTATAATTTAGGCTAATAAATAAATAAAAATAAAACGAAAAAACTTCTTAACTTGCTATATTTAATAAATTTGAAGTCAAACTAATTTCGGGGCTAGCCCCATCCTCAGTGACAATGTCAATAGAAGACTAATATTGTAAAGTGAAGATCATCAAAAAGGCAATTGAATGCATGTATAAAGCTGAAGGCCTTCAGCAAATTTATTAAATATAGCAAGTTAAGAAGATTTTTCGTTTTACGGCCTATAATGTGTTAAATATAAGTAATAACTTAAATTGTTGAAAAAATGACTATAATCTAGATCTAGACCACTACTTCTTAATCTTTTTGATGGGTGGAATCTTTAAATGCCCACATTTATCAAAAATTACAATTATATAATAGTTATTTACAAGTGGTTATTACAAGTGGGGTAGAAACATAATTACTGTACGAGTGTGGAGAATTGCACGACGAGGTCGTAGACCGAGGTCGTAGACCGAGTCGTGTAATCACACGAGTACTGTAATTATGCTCTAGCCCACGTGTGATATACAGCATTTTATCTACGACTTCTAAAAATTACTAAAAAATCAATTTCTTTAAAAAAGTCTATTTGACATTTATAAAAATATTTTGAAATGATCGTTGACAATTTTGAATTGTCAGTTTCAACAACATATTTACTCATCTGGAATAAGTGTTTCGAAATGTAAACACATAACAATTAATGTTTATAATAAATAGTATTGTTTCTCTGTAAGTAAATAGTTGTCACTTTTTCTTTTGTATTGTTGCTCGTTTCAATAAATTAAGTCTGTTCTGATTAGGCTAAAAATGCGTTACGTAATGAAACCAATGCGGTGGTAATGAACTTCATTACGTAACTCAAATCACCTCAAATGAGTGCGGTAATGATGACTTATCCAAGCAGTCGTAGATAAAATAATATTTATTTGCTACAAAAAGTGACCTTATAAATAACTCTATATTATCATAATCTAACCCTGATTCCTCAATACAATTACGAACTACCAAGTTGTATGTCCAAACTTTCTTTAAAAAGCGGTTTTGTATCGGTAGTGGTTACTAAAAATCGAAACTTAAACGCGGATATCATTTCTGCTGTTTGTTTTTCATATTTCTTCGTTACAACTTCATTGTAAATTGATGAATCATTACAATAGATGATATTTTTTAATTTATTGGGCGTTATTGTTACAAAAAGTATGAGTTCTTCAGGCAAGTCTTGTGTTAATATTCCCTACCATTTCTGCTACGTAAATTTTGTAAAGAAAAGCAACGAAAGAATATAAATGATTTTGTAAAACAAAGTTATGGGGCATGTTTTGAAAAACAACTTGGACAACAAGACAAATGTTGGGCCCCACACAAAATTTGTAAAACTTGCGTGGAATCACTTCTACATTGGAGTCAAGGAGGACGAAAAGGATGTTCGTTTGGAATATCGATGACATGGACAAAGAGAAACCACCTCGATGATTGCTACTTTTGTGCTGTGGGTATAAACGGTATGAATCGATACAAAAAGCACTCTTGTGTTTACTCAAACGTACAATCCGCTAAGCCACCGACGCTGCATCAGATTTACCAATACAGGTATTTACTTCATTATTAGATTATTACTGTGATGATGCTCAAATGTTAGATAAGTAAAAGCAATAGCAAAAGTGAATTTGAAGGATGCGGTCCTACAGTTAGAGGTTTTTTTGAGGGCGAGCTAAACGACTTGATTCGAGATTTAAATTTGTCTAAGAAGCTGAGGTTTTTGCTTCAAGAGTAAAAGAAAAACGTTGCCTAAAAAAAAGCGCGACATTCTTCCATATTTTAATGAGACGAATATCGTATGTTGTAATTATATTTCTGGATTGTTAAATTTAATGGGCCTTTCAGTACACCAAAAAGAAAGTTTGAAATGTGTGTTAGGTACTGCATAACGGAAATAAATTAGCTTCGAAGAATATCAAAATATTAAACTTCTTTTAAAAAAAACTTCATTTCATCAATATCAGTATGTGTAGATTTAAAACTAGTAAATTTGTTATTGGGTCAGCAATACGGATACTCCGAATATCCCTGTTTTCTTTGTCTATGAGACAGTAATGGGAAAAATGAACACTGGAGCAAGAAAGACTGGCCATTGAGAATCAACATGATTGTATCGGTCATTAACCGTTGATCAGTCGAGAAAAAATCATTCTTCCAGAACTACATATAAAACTTGGGCTTATAAAACAGTTTGTTAAAGCTTTAGATAGGAATGGAATTGCTTCAAATAGTATATAATAGTATATAGTATATATAAATATAGTATATATAATAGTATATAATAATTTGTCAATCATTTCCTGGTCTTAGTATAGAAACGTTAAAAGCAGGAATTTTTAATGAGCCACAAATCCGTACTCTTATAAACAGCGATGATTTCACAAACCACATGACCCAAGTTGAATTGGAAGCATAGACAAGCTTTATACAGGGTGATTTTTTGAAAACGATTATTAGAGGATCGATGATGTTTTCCAACATATTCAAGTACACGTCACCGTTTAGCGTTTCATTAATGAATATGGGTACAACTATTGAATTACCTAGTATTCCAGCCCAAACATTAATCTTTTGAGGTCTCTGGGTAAGTTCCCCTCTTGTAACATGGGGATTTTCGTCGCTCCAATATCATCGTACATTATGCTTGTTCCATTTAATGTAAAAAGTGCACTCATCACTGAAGCAAATGTTTTTTACTAAATTTGGATTCGCAATGATCATTTCTCTCTTTCTTGCAATATTTGTATCTTGTATGGGGGAAATTTATGCAGCTTTGTCATTTTGCGTACCGACGAGTAAGAAAGTCCGGTGGATGTTGCAACCTGACGAAAAGAACTGATTGGCTCCATGGCAAAATTTCCAATTACTTCCATCTCCGCCAGTTCATCTACTACCTTATTAGTATGTCTTTTCTTGTTCTTTACCGATCCAGTTACTTAAAATTTTTGCACAACGGCTTGTTTTCTTTTGTTTCCACGCCTAACTGATGAAAATTAGGTTGCGATAGCGCTTATCGTTCGCCTGAAGTGGCAATGATAAACTTTGTCATAAAATGTATGAGAAAATAGGAAACGTGGGCAAGTGACACATCACCATAATCCTTATAAGATAAGCTTTCATTTGAGATACCACACGATGGGTCATTCCATTTAAAATTTTTGGGGAGGTATTCGTGGGGGCGCAGGGGTAAACGTCAAAAGTGTGAATCATAGGTCAAACCGTTTCGCCCTTGAAATATAAGTGGACCTTTTTTCGGAAATTTTCAATTTCCTTTTGGTTTCAGAAATATCTTAGGCGGATCGTTTTCAAAAAATCACCCGGTATTAGTCGTCAAAAATTTTTTTGGGAGTCACAAAGTTGAAGAATATTCCGAAGTAGATGCTCCAGAACTTCCAAAAACTAAGAGCTAATATGAGTGTCAACATTATTTGGACAGTCATTTAGATAAATTTCCCGATAACCTGAGTGATTATAGCAAAGAACAAGAGGAAAGATATCCTACTCTCATACTTCTGGAACTTGCAAAGAGACTATCCGGACCAAAACCACCATAGAAAACTCTATAGAAAACATTTTTTTAACTATTATTGGTATGTTTTTGTTTTTTTAATTTTATTATTCTTTGTATTATTTATAGCACTTTGTTTGTTTGAAATCATTTAACAATTTTAAAATAAACTGCAGAGTTAGTATTGCCCTGTGACAGTGTATTAGTGTGTCTTCACATTATCACGATCAGCTAGACTTATTTCTCCTCTGCTATTATTGACCACAGTTATTACTTGCGGTAGTAGTAGCTTTAATTACTTAATCTTACAATAGATTCCTTGTTTTCTTTTGAATTTTGTAGTACTGCAAGAAATTCTTTCTTGTGCATATTGACGTGAAAGCTGTGTAGCTGTGTAGTAGGTGAAGATAATTCTCGTTTTGTTATACTATCTAATTTTACTTGTTAGATGATAGGCGAGTTTCGATAAACGTTCGTATTAGATGTACATAAAAGGAATGTAATATTGTTCCGGGTGAATCGCTGTGGTACATTACATTTCAATTCAGGCAAAAAGTCAGGAGCGTCCAGCATGCCATTAATCAGTTTGAAAAGAAAGATCAAATTTAATGTTCACTTTGGTACAAACGGGAACAAAACTATAAGAGTATTCGTGTTTCTCAGTGGGTTTGGTTTGAGATCTAAATTTCTAGAACCTACTAGATTACAGAACTGTCTCGATAATCTGTTTGTTAATTTTACTGAATCTGCCACCTATGGTGTGCTAGATAAAATTAATATCGGTAAACAATATAAAACTTTTTGTCCAACCACGGTAGATGACTTGGAGATATTTTTTGATATCGTGTGATATATATTTTTTTTAATGATATGAATGTGCATCCAAACATTAAGATTAACACTTTAATTAATATTTTGAAAGATGCGGCTCTGACTGTTTTTCCATCTAAAACTGTTGTGATTAATAAACAAGATTCATTAAATATTACTTGGTTTAATTTTCAACTTATGCAACATAAATTTACAATTGCTTTTCTATGTGAATTATATAGACTTAATAAAGATCAGCGCACACTAATTGAACGGAATAAATATCGCTCTGCATATAAGGTGAGAATTCGCCAAGCTAAAAAGAATGCCACGAACAAGTATATGTAAATCATAAAAGCAATATGAAAAATAATTAACTCTAGCAATTCTTCTGACAACTCTGCCAAAAGAGTTAGCTGTTAGTAAATTACCAAAAAACATAAGTGGTGGCGAGGATCCTTTATCATAGTAAGCAAATCCGCTGACTCTTTGCACTCAATGCAATCATGATTGAAAACTTTTTAATCAATGTTTAACTATTGGCTGTTTTCCAGATGACTTTAAGGTGGCATATGTTTTACCGCTGTTCAAAAAGGACGATATTAATGATATCTCCAACTATAGGCCAATTAGTATACTACCTGTATTATCAAAAGTCTTTGAAACGTCAGTTTTAATTTGCAAATTATATACGTCCAATGTAGCTCCAGAAGTGTGTAAATTGTTGTCATCTTATCTTACATACAGAAAACAATATGTGAAATTTAATTCTGCTATGTCTAATTCTGGAAGTATCACGAGTGGTGTTCAATTCTATTTTTAATTTATAGTATAAATGATTTATCTTCCTTTTTGGGGCCTGGACAAACCATTTTATATGCAGACGATACTAGCTTGTTAACTACACACATTTCAGGAACAGAAGCCATAGCTTTTACAAAATTTATTGTTCATATCGGTAAAGCATTGGTTTGCTAGTAATCGCCTGACTTGGAATAGTGGCAAGACAGTGTCAATGACTTTTACACATGGACAGAGTGGTGAGTCTTTAAATTCGGAGAAGGGAATCAGATTTATTGGTGTCCATGTGTATCCTGGACTTACATGGAACTCCTATGAGGAACTTTTAGCTTCTCGTTTGAATTCCACTGTCTTTTTTTTGAGGCGTCCCTCGCGCTTTTCCAAAGTCATATTAGCTCCGGTACACTTGCGTGGTGACATACCCCGATGAGTAAAAGAATTTTTGGCCTTTTTTACCATAAATTCGATATGAAGGTGATATCTCAATTAGGCATCAAGTATAATGCCAAGATCCTTAACTCTGTCAGGAGAGATATGATAACGTTGTAATTGAAGTTAATAGGATAACATTTCAAGGTTGTCAACATTTTCAACATTGTTAAGGTTTTCCTGAAGCCATAGGCAGAAAAGATTTGAGCCAATTCTTGTAAATATTTTATTATCATCCGCATAGAGCAGGAATTTGACAAGTAGAAATGTCATTTATGTAAATTAAAAATAATGTGGGCTCGAGGTGAATTCTTTGAGGCATACCAGATGAAACAGGTTTGTAGAGTTCTTGATGTTATGATAGAATAGCCAAAGGTATCGAGAATTTTGGAGTAACTTTATAAATACGGCACATAATTCGGACACCGAATTACTTCAGAGTTGCACGATAATTTTAAATCAGCTATCTGGAATGCAATACCAATCTAATAGCTAATTAAAAGAAAAAATATTTATTGATGGTTAAACAAGCTCTTAAATTAATATATAATTATTGAAGTATTTAGTGGTAAGACAAGTCAAGTCCATACGTTGCCTTAAGTTAAGTCTTGATAACAACACAAAGGTGTACTTGATCGAAAACATTGTTGATGCAAAGAGTTAAGCAGGCGAAATCATCGAATCTTGTGTAGTACTGCAGAGATAAGAAGGAGAACACACTATAGAGTTTTGTGGATAGATTTGTGAAGAGATATGTGAAAGAGATATGAGAATTGCTTATTCGACTTTAGTCACTTAAATTAAGCTGATTTTACATCTGATCTTTTTATTTACATAGCATGGTATTAAATTTCTCTAAGAAAAGTATTAGTCTGAATCAAGGGCCCTTACAGACAGATTCGAAGAAAGAAATTGAAACACAAAATACATCTCGAGTACTGAACAACTTTCAATTGGGATGCGATATTTTGATCAAGAAAGCAAGGAAGTTCGAAAAGTATTCCTCGGATTCGTCAAGCTTGATGCTTTGGATGCGAAATGTATTGCAAAAGCAATAGATGAGTTTTTAGCAGAAGAAGATCTTGATCCGGATAAATGTGTTGGTTTAGAAAGTGGTGTGCAAGCAATCCTACGCAGAAAATATAAAATAACTTTGTTCTTTCATTGCTCGTCACACAAATTAAATCTAGTCATTAATGATCTAAATAGTCTGTCTGAAATTCTGAACACCTAAGGTACCATCAAAGATATTATTACATTTTTTCAAGAATCAGTTTTGAGACGCAAATTGATACCAAATATTTCCAGGCTTTGCGAAACAAAGTGGAGCGAGAAACAGAAATTATTAGAGTTTTTAAAGAATATTTTCCTATTATAATGGAGGCCTTAGAAACCTTGTCACGGGAAGAAAATAGTGCGACTAGAAAAAATGCTTATCAGCTCCATGCAGCAGCTTATAGAGCTTCGTTTATACTCAGCCATATTTTGATAGCCAAATACTCGGCTGTGATGGAATCTGTGGTAAACGTGTTTCGCTGTAAAGCTTTGGATGCAGTTAAGGCATCCCAACACATTAGTCGCATTTTGCAATTAATAAAAAAACCACCGTAACGGTCCAGAAAACGTCATAGATGAAATTATTAGGGACGCTACTATCATTGCAGAAAAACTTGGACTGGAAGAGGACATGAAGTCAGTAACCCAACCCAACCCAGCAGCAAGCCCTTCAGAACTATGGCGGAGGTTTGTTATAATACCATACTTAGATAGATAGATAGATAGATAGCCATTTATTGTCACCAACAAAAGAAACAACTCTTATAAACTTTTTACAATTTAACAAATCAAAACCAAAATTTAACAGAACAAAACCATAATTTAAGAAATGAAAATCATACTTTAGCAAATTAATATCAAAAATCAAAAATTTAACAAATTAAAATTTCATCTTTGCTCCTTTTTTGTTTTGGTGACTTTTTCGGTGTTAACCGTGGCATTCCCATAATGGGACTGAGTTCGTATGCTCTTGATATTAGTCCGTGTAAAGCCATACTTCCTTGTATATCTCCTTCATTCTCTTCCATTCTTGTCGGTCCCAAGCTACCCTGTGCCATGTTACTCCTCCACAACTCCTGTTAAACTCATCTTCCCAGCTAGCAGTTGGTATTCCTTTTCTTCTCTTTTTGTCAATTCGGTACCATTCTAAGATTTTCTTGGTCCATCTCTCATCTTGTACTCTTATAACATGACCCGCCCAATTCCATTTTCGATCCAATACTATTCTTTCAATATCCTCGATGTTTGACTTTTCCTTTATCCATTCTTTTGTTTTTTTATCTTTCTTCGTAATGCCAATCATCCTTCTATGCATTGCCCTTGCTGTTACCCTAATCTTTTTAATTATTTTGTTTGTTAATATCCATGTCTCGCATCCATAAATCATGACAGGGAGGACACACATTTCCCACAATTTTTACTTTTTCTCCATTTCTATGTTTGTTTTCCATATATTTTTGTATTTGTTAAACATTTGCCATCCCATTGCTATTCTCCGTGTTATTTTTTTATTTATTTTTATTTATTTACATTGCATTTGTCTTGCTCATATTTATCTCCAGACCAGTTTGCTTCCCTCTTCTCGATATTGTTTCCAGCATTTTCCTTACTTCCGTTTCGTTTTTTTCTATAAGTACTATGTCATCTGCAAACTTTAGCCTGTTCAACCATTGCCCATTTATTCTTATTCCCAGATCTTTCCATTCTTCTTCTACAAACATTGTTTCCAATACTGCATTGAATAGCTTTGCAGAAGTCACATCACCTTGCTTCAGTCCATTTCCTAGAGTTATCGTTCTTTTACTATTGTTCATTTCGATGTTTAGTTTTGAGTTTTTGTATATATAGTTTAATATACGAATATTGTTTCTGTTCTTACATTGTCAAACGCTTCCTCAAAGTCTACAAATAATAACAGCATTGGGAAGTCATAATCATTCGATTTTTTTTATCAGTTGCTGTACGACTAAAATATTGTCTAACGTGGAGAAGTTCTTCTTGTGTTGTTTGTAGCTCTATTCTCCTTGTGATTATGAACATAAATATTTTATACATCACCGGGAGTAAACTTATTGGTCTGTAATTGTTGATATGTTCCCTATCGCCTTTTTTGTATATTAAGGCAAGTTTAGCTACGAGCCAGCTATCAGGTATCTTTTTTGTTTCAACAGTTATTAAAAATTTCCTTCAATACTTAGATTCAATTATTAATTCTCTTAAAGTTCGCTTTTCTGAAGAAAACACCCCATCTGTATCCTTATCTTAATTACACCCGGCTAAAATGTTAGACTAAACTGTCCCTTGAAGACCTCATAGAAGCTGCTGAAATCTTTTCCCAATTTAACAATTTATCAAATATCAACAACGAAATCGAACTATGGCAAAAACTATGGCAAGATAAACCTGACTCCAAAAAACTAAGTGTTTTGGATGTCATAAAAGAAGCTGACATTTTTCTCCCTGAATCCAGAAAAGCCCTTATAATTTTGGTGACTTTACCTTGCACGACATATACTGTTGACCGATCTTTTAGCAGCTTGAGGAGAATAAAAACCTGGCTTAGAAGCACTATGGCAGAATGTCGTCCCAATAGTCTTGCCATGATGAGGAAGCATATTTTTGAGAACTCTGAGGGTTTTATTAATAATTTGCTAAGAACCCACGAAAATTATGTTTTAAATAATTTGGTCTATTTTTTTCCTTGGGGGCTATTTTCCCAGCCCGCATTTCCACCTTATTCAATCTCTTTCTAAATACCTAATGTCAGTAAAATAGTGACATATGCGATATCAAAAGGGTTTATATGCAGATTTTTTTGAAAAAAACACCAAATTGCTAACCACGCGTATAAACCCTATAATTATCGCAATAACTAATACAGTAGGGTAGAATATACATACCACACTTCAACCACTGAAGCAGTTAAATACGTACTAACGTGACTGATATTATGGTTGTGTGTGCAAAGGCAAAAAGTTGAACATATGGGGTAATTTGTAGTTGTAATACAATTACACGATAAGGTGTGGTCCAATACAACACCCCCTTCCGATTCGGTATCGTGTGCGACGGTGATTATTAAATCCGACGGGGGTCAAATCAGGAAAGATTTTTCGTGTACAGGTGTTTGCAATTGACAAAAGTCACACATATACAAACGATAAAAGTCGAATTAAAAGTCAATCAATGTGTCGGATATTATTACGATACAATTTGTAATACATCTGCGTGATATTTTCAATATGTAAATTAGCGTCGCGATGGTGATGGGGGTAAAAAAAAAGAAGGAAAAAACTCGAGTCATGTTTCGGTGATTATTATAATACCTTACATCTTAAGTTGTTTGAATTTGTTAACGGCTTGATGGCGAATTTGTAGGGTGATGGTATAAAAAAGTCGTTAAAACTATGTAGCCGTCGTCCCTCGTATGATAATGCAATTTGTCATCGCTTCGACACTTCAAATGTGTTATACAAAGTTGGGATAAATATTATGTTGAAAAGTTTTTTTAGATTTTGTAACATATGGTGAAGTATTGAAATTCACACAAATTCTAAGACTTTGTNCTGCAATGCCAATGAGTCGGGAGTTGTATGACTTTTACATTTCCAACCCACTTAATAACAATTCATTCAAGTTTCGTGAGGTTAGTGAAGACTATGTGTTTCAGATTATTTCATCTCTTCGAAAAAACTGTGCGGGCGTTGATGGTCTAAACATTTCATTTGTTCAATTGTGCTCCCCGCATATAGTACCATATCTTGCTCATTTAATAAATGCTTGTCTTGCAGAAAGTGTCTTCCCTGCATGCTGGAAACGATCTTTGGTTAAACCATTACCAAAAAAGTCAAATGTTACAGAGCTTGGTCACTTAAGACCAATAAGTATTCTGCCTGTTTTGGGAAAGTTGGCTGAAAGAATTATTGAAGCGCAGCTGAAGGAATATGTTAATGTTTGCAATATTCTGCCCAGCGTACAATCAGGTTTTAGAAAAGGTCATGGATGTGCGACAGCATTGCTCAGCATAGTCGACGATGTGTTGCGGGCATCTGATGAAGGTAAAATGACCTTACTCTGCTTGCTCGATTATAGTAAGGCCTTCGATACTCTGAATCATTCAATAATGTTTGCAATTTTGCAACACATTGGTTTAAGTCCTTCAGCTTCGACTTTTATGCTTAGCTATCTCCGTGATCGGGTGCAATGTGTTGAGGTTGATGGAGTTAGATCTACTTTTTCGGAAGTTGCGTCTGGGGTACCACAGGGATCGCTTCTGGGACCCCTTCTGTACTCTATTTATGTGTCTTCTTTCATAAACTTTTTGTCTCACTGTAATTGTCACTTTTATGCTGATGACACGCAGCTATACATCTCGTTTTTCCCCACGAGTTAGACACTGCTTGTGATAGGTTAAATGATGACCTTGAACAGTTAAGAGTTTTGTCCCGTAAACATTCTTTACGTTTGAATGCTGCGAAAACAGAATTAATTTTGTTTGGTTCTAAAAAAACTAGAAGTAACACTTCATTCAGAGAGAGGTTGAGGGTTGTTATTGACGGTCAGTGCATACCACTAAAAACTTGCGTCCGTAGTTTAGGTTTGTTGCTGGATGAGGGGCTCACCTTTTCGGAGCACGTTAATAAGTGTACACAATCGTATGCGGCATTAAAAATGATATACGCTTCGCGCTGTTTTCTACCTTTGAGAACTAAAATTTTATTATGTGAAACGTTAGTTCTTTCTCATATGAATTTCTGTGATGTTGTTTATGGACCTAATATTTCCGCCAGAGATAGGTGTAAGCTGCAGAGTATACAAAATGCCTGCTTGCGGCTAATATACGGTATTAGGAGGCGGCAGCACGTATCACACAAGCTTAAGGTTGTTCCATGGTTAAATATGTGCAATCGGAGACTGCTTCACTCCGCTTCACTGTTCCACACTGTTGTTGNTAGCAATCCGTGGTTGGCACCCTTGGTGCTCTTCTTTCTTTTTGTTCTCGCGAGTAGGAGGAAATCGAGGGGATTGTCCTCTCAATCATCGAGTTTAGTTTTGTTCGTATCAGTATTCTCTAGAAAATTGAATAACTGAAATAAAAAGGTTGTATAATAGTAAATTAAAAAAAAAATAGAATATAATGTTTTTAGAATGATATCAATATTTCAATGGTATGACAAAGTTTACACCAAATCAAAATTCTTT
This sequence comes from Onthophagus taurus, assembly GCF_000648695.1. Taxonomy (NCBI): domain Eukaryota; kingdom Metazoa; phylum Arthropoda; class Insecta; order Coleoptera; family Scarabaeidae; genus Onthophagus; species Onthophagus taurus. The sequence goes on from NW_019280888.1 coordinate 35,817, forward strand.
GCTCGTCATGACTTTGCTTTTAGAGAGCTAGATGCAGATGAATCAAATGAAAAATATTTATTCAAGAGCTACCGAAAGAAAGCGAAATCAAAACTATTAATACAAAAAAAACTAAAAATATTGAATTAATTAAACTGATATAACATAATGAATTAGCAAGAAGATTTCGCGAGATGAAACCAAGAAAGTTGTCCACATAATAATAATGCAGAAATTACAGCAGCTCTGAACAACATGCAGAACTTATAAATCATGCACATCAGTATCTGCCGTTTATGAGGAACACAATGCGACACCGGTATTACTACGGAAGGTAACAAGTACTAACGTAATATTAATACGGGCAACTACACAAGTCTCAACAATGAAAAATTTGCAAAACACATAAAGGCAGTGCCCTGTTATAAAAAGAGCTCAAATTGCAAACCTCATCAAATCTCGACTTCAAACTAACAACATGTTTATTGAGACAAAAACTCAGAAACTTCAATCTCAAGGCACCCTTGAAGAGTTTGTCACTATGACATGTACAAATCCTAACAAAAAGGTAATATAAGTTCCATGTCAATTAAAGCAATTTGCACCTATGTAAATATTTTTCAAGATTAGCATTTGCACATCTCTAATATGGCTAGAATAACCATAGAAAAAAGCCATACGTCCAAAATTTACCTGTTGATAGGTTCAAATCTCCCTGGACTCCTATCAGGTGGGACAAAAGTCAACACCCTATCGTAAGATGCTATAATTTTTGCAAATGGCGGTAAATGTCAATTCTGCTTTGACATTTTTGAAGTAAACAAATACAAAATACACGTCAACAAGATAGATCACTATATTCATTAAGAACGCTGAAGGCTGCATTTCCGAATCACCTTACACTCGTTTTGATGATTTGCATTGACAAGATCGCCCGATTTAACCGTTTCAGACTTCTTTTTGTGGGTTTTTTTGAAGTTATGAGTTTATATTAACAAACCTCATACTTTTGAAGCCCTCAAAGAGAATATCCGCCAAGAATACGACCTATCACCGGAAGTTCTGTCAAGAGTGATGGGAAATGCCATATATGGGCCCGTATGGTCATCACGTATGTTTCATCATTTTCTCGACTTAATGAAAAAAAAATTTGAGACATCAAAGAAACATAATCTAAAAGCAGAAACAAAGTATTTCAGTCATACAAAAATTACAGTCAAAGAACATCGAGCGACAACTTTTGTGCCGCCTTGTATATTTGGCTCAGGGTGAGCTAGATAAAGAAATTCATAGATTTATCAAAAACACTGGCGAAAGTTTACTACCCATAACCTGTGTATAAATAAACCTACAACCCAGCTGTTATGATACATACCGTGTTCCAGAAAGACTAGATACTAATATCAAAGACAGGGTTAGTAAAGTCCATCTAGAAACAGTGTCGATAACGGTGACATGATCAATTAATATTTGACAATAGGTTAAAGCTAAGCTATCAAATGTTAATTGTTAGTTCACTCACACAGATTTGTTTTTATTGTAAAACGGAATATCATAAAAAAAATTTCAAGAAAACTTTTTTTTTCTTTTATATGCTAAATTAATAAAATTCGGTATATCGCTACAATTTAACATAAGAAACATTTTATCTTAATCAACTTTTGTTGTATACTGCTCAGAAAGACCACTTTACCTGCAATGATTAACAAACTTCTTGCGTTAACTTTGGTACTTTGAGAACATTTGACGTAAAACTTGGTTATATTTCGTTTTATGACATCCAGACTTTAATTGCAAAAGATGGAATTTGAATTCAAAAATTTATCGTCATCAAGGAATAATGATACAAAACTTATAATTAGGGACATCAGCGATCTAGATGTAGAGAAGAATAACAAGGTTTCATTAATTGATGCTTCTTTTTCTCTATCGCAATAATAATCGCATGCTTTTCATTATTATTATTGGTAGTGGCATTTTTATTTTATTTGTTTCATTATTGTTATAATTTTGTTTTTGTTAGTTTCATTATTCGCATTGTTATAATAATGTTTTGGTTCACACGTAGGCTGAAAGATGTTCGTAGCATCGGCAGTTTAAACAGACAATTAATTCACATGTTGAATG
>NW_019280888.1:39264-52047 GCF_000648695.1 Onthophagus taurus
ATTATCGGGCCGAATCCTCGAAGACCATGTGAAATGGGCCAACACTGATACTTTTGAAAATATACTTCTAAGAGATAGAAACCTACTACTTTCGACATTTTATACTGCTGAATTAAACTGAAAAATTTTATACATTATCTATTATAGCCAATTAGAATCCTAAATATTTATCTAAAAACTCGAAACAAGTTTTATTACATTATTAAAATTCATTCTGTAAAATATTTTAATAAAAAAACGTTTGAATTTGAAATTTATGAGACTATTCTTTGCGGCTGAATCTAGAGTAGCTAAATAATTGTTTTAGAGATTTTGTAATTTTATTATTATTATTATTAGACGTTTCATAAATTAACATCTATCATTTCTTTTAACAAATGACGTATTATCTAAAATAACAAAACTGCTGAAATAATAAATTGTCTAGTTTTACAGCTCCTTCAAAAATGAGGATGGCGTTGACATGTATTTTAATTGTTCTTTACTGAATATCAGCGGTACTCAAAAATGGACATTAAATTATTTAAAAAATTAACATGCGATATCTATGTAATTATTAAGTTTTTTACAAAACATTATTAAGAAAATCTCTTCAGTTTTACCTCTAGTTTGCTCCGTATATTATAAATCATCCTGTATATTTTTTTTTTTTATTGTTTGTTTTTTGTTCCAGTTTTTGTTTTCTTTTGTAATAGGGCTGGGTGGTAGAGCAAATACCACTTTTGTGGCAATTTGAACCCAGCACCTTTTTTCTGCCATACATTTACTTTGTTTTATTTTTGCTTTTTCTTTTTATTGATATAAATATGTATATATATTTTTTCTTTATAATAATGTATTGTATGGTTGAAAATAAAGGATTTATTATTATTATTATTATTATTATTATACCTTACGGGGACACAATCCGGGGACACATTGTATAGATCACCAAAAATTTTAAAAGGAATTACTACTTCTGTAATATCAACTGTAAGGAATAAATATGCTGCCTTTATTATACCAAGCTTTCGATAATATATTTGTTATCTTCAACAGGGTTACTATTATCAGGTAAAACGACTGTAATGTTACTGATGATTATCTGATTATCTAACTGCTGATGACGTGCTCTCCGTTGATGAAATGTGATTTTGGTAACTTTATTGGACACAGAGTCAACAACTCTACGAAGTAGCAAAATATTTCTTACAATCTTATTGTCAATCCTCACAGTATGATACGTAGCATTCGGGAGGAGTGCAACTCGTTAGCATAGCTGCCTCCAAGGCCGACTATGATATTACAGTTCATTCTTTATTCAGACACAGCAAATTGGAATGAACACAATATTGTTGTAATCTCTGTCAGTCTCCAGCAACGTAACAACCAATACCTATACGTACCCGACCAATATAACCTAGACAGAACTACACAGCCAGGGGTGGAAACGATAAGTTTCGAGATTTTCCCACTTTAATTTATTTAAAATATCCGTTTTGTAACGACTACCGTGGTCACCACCCAGAAAATATTCACAAATAAAGTTCCAAGAAAGCTACACAAAAACATGAAAGTGATTTGTCCTGTGTGCCTCATAGGATTTTCAGTAGCTTTGTATACGGACGTGAGGCCAAAAGCCAAGAAAATAAGATTCAACGCACATTTTTTTGGCTAGACTTAAAGTAATAACTTTAAATATAGAAATCGTTTTCTCCTATCTGCCATACTTCTGAAAAGGAATTTAGAAATTGGTATTAAAATAACATAAAATTGGTAAAAAGAAAAAAAATCTATTTTCCCTTGTACTGTAAAATGTAATTGTTGTTTTATACTGCATCACAAAGTAAATGCCATTTGGTGAGTGAACGTCGTTTATTCGATTGTTAACAATGCCTAGAATTGGTAGAAGATCACCAGTTTAACCAATTGTGTGATTTTGAAAGAGGGAACGATTCGTTGGACTGTTATTCCGTTTCGTGAAATTGGTCGAAGATTGAGCAAAACCCTTGAACAGTGCTTCGAGCATGGACTGGGTGGTCTGAAGCACACAACCAACATCGTTGTCCTAAAAGCGGACGTCCTCGAGCGACTAACGAACGTGAAGATCGTCCCCTTAGACAAATTAATGTTAGAGACAGATTTCGTTGTTCGGTTGCAATTCATGCTAACTGGATGAGAGATCTGAGGCAGAGAGTGTTGCGGAGAATTTGTGTGTACCGACGAATTTCATCTTTTAATCTCCACTCATACTTTGTAGAAAAAATACGTGCACTACAATATGTTATCGGCAAAAAGTCATGAAAGTAGTGCTTATATCGGAAAATGATAAATCTCAAGTATAGTGGATCATTTTAAATGCGTATCTCTCTGTCACGAATCGTTATACGAACGCCGAGATGATTGACATGCATTTTATTTATGGGCTCGCTGTTGGTTGCTGATGACCGATTTGCCCACCGTAATATTCCTGATAGAAAAATCTTTCAAAGCATTCATCAACGCCTTCATCAAACAGGCTCAATAAAACGAAGTGGAGGATCGGGAAGGCCAATGACGGTCAGAACGGTAGAACTGGAAGAGAATGAACATAATAGAAGCAGAACCAGTCCAATAATGATGTTTGGAAAATTCTTAAAAATTATTTGTTGTACCCATATCATTTCCAACGCGTTCAAGCTTCTGATTTTCTTCTAGCAGTTATTATTCTGTCAATAGCTCTTCGCAAAGGGCAAATTGGTTCAAATCTTTCAACTACTAACTTTGATTCTTTTTACTGATGAAGCGAATTTTTCAAGAAATGCAATAAGCAATTTTCACAATGACCATGTGTGGGCTGAAGAAAATCCACATGAGCTAAGTGAAGAACGACTTCACCATCAGTTTTCGTTGAACGTTTGAGTTGGAATTGTGGGTAACTGGCTAGTTGGACCAGTATTTCTACCAAGAAGACTTACCGGGGAAATGTATTGCAACTTTCAACATCAGTTTCTAGAGATTGTACGATTCGCTAAAGATAAGAAGATAAGAAATTCAATATGGTATATGCACGATGGTGCACCAGCGGATTTTAGAAACATATTATGGAGATCGCTGGATTGGTCGAGGTGGACCTCGCGTGTGGCGTGCCCCATCCCCGGACTTAAAAATTCCTGAATTTTTTTCTATGAGGCCATCTTAATCTGTAGTTTACACTACTCCAGTGGAAAATATGGAAAACTAGCGAAATCGTATAACTGCTGGCTGTAATTCAATAAAAAACAATCTTGGTGTTTTTGAAAGGGTTCGGCAGTCAATGAGGAGAAGTTTGGATTCTTGCATCTTTGTTGGAGGTAGTCATTTTCAACAATTATTGTAAATTAGGAACACTATTTGTGAACATATGTTGCTTCGGTTCACGAACGATGTTTTGCAAGAAGCGAACATGACTTGCAATACATAAAACCCTACGCACAGCAACGGCTCCAGCAATATACAAATTCGCACAAATAGCGTCGGCACTAGAGTTCCAAAAACAAGCGTTAATACGCTTTTTAGTTTTATATATTTTAGTATCACTATTGATACAAAAAAAGAAATTATAGCTAAATATGAAGGTGGTGTAGAATTATGGTAAATATGAATCTGTTCTAAAAAATAAAGATGCACTGAAGAAAGCTAATGTATCTAAAGGGGTGACCAAGTTAACAAAACAAACGCCTCAAGTGTTAGAAGAAGTTGAAAAATTGTTGTTAGTTTGGATTAATGAAAAGAGGCATAGATGAAAAGAGATAGTGTGAGCGAGGCTTTTATATGTTATATCCAGAGAAGAAAAATTACTATCTGGCCACAAAGCAATGAAAGATAGGCTTACATTATTATTGTGTGCAAATGCAAGTGGAGATTTCAAAATTAAACCCCTTTTAGTATACCACTCTGAAAATCCGCGTGTTTTTAAGAGCAATAAAGTAGTAAAAAGTAAGCCGTCAGTAATGTGGAGATCAAATTCTAAGGCTTTGGTTACCAGAATATATTTTAATGAGTGGCTAAATGACGTTTTTGCTAATTCTGTTAAAACTTATCTCGAGGAAAAGAAGCTGCCCGTTAAATGTGTTCTACTTATGGACAATGCTCCTGCTCGTCCTCCAAATATTGAAGGAGGACTTGATCCTGAATACAATTTTATAAAGATCAAATTTCTGCCACCTAACACCATATCCTTATTACAGCCAATGGGTCAGCAAGTAATTTCAAACTTTAAGAAGCTATATATGAAAGATCTTTTTTCACTATGTTTCCAGGTGACTAATGATACAAATTTAACCCTGCGAGATTTCTGGAAGAATCATTTTAACATTATCCACTGCATAAAGTTCATTGATAATGCTTGGAACAATATCTGTTAGCATGGAGTAAACTCTGGCCAGCTTCTGTGTCTGACAGACATTTTAAAGACTTTCAGGAAGAAGCAGGATGTAATACATGACATTATCAACACTGGCATAAGTTTCGAGTTGGAAATCAACGAGGATGATGTGGCGGAGCTCCTGCAGGACCACAAACATAACCTTTCTTTTTCCCACATCCCTCACAAAAGTTCTCTCGCCGCATCCCCGAATCTGTCCCATCACCCTGTTCGCTCTTTTTGTCATCGCCCTCACGTGCGACCCGACGTTATTACTTTCCAAGAACCCATATCCCAGGTACGTATACTCTTTCACTTCCTCTATCTCCCTATTCCCTGCCACCTACATCTCCCTCTTTCTCCTCCCCCCTTTGCAGAACTTCATGATCATTGTCTTCTCGACGTTTACCTCCAACCCCTTCGCCTTAAAATATCTCTCCAGAGACCTTATCACCTTTGTTCCTTCCATCACCACCCCAACCATCTGCCCCCTACCAAGTCTCTTCCAAGTCCGCCGTATACATTGCAAATAATAATAGAATAAATAATAAAGAATAAGCGAGCACCCTTGTCTGAATCCCTTCATCGTCCAGAATTCCTCGCTTAAGACTCCCACTTTAACTTTGGCCATCGTCTCCCTGTACGTCTCCTTCACTCTTTCTATCAGCTGTCCTGTGATACCTCTCCTCCTCATTTAGTCCCCCATCATCCCTCTATCCACCTCATCAAATGCCGCCTTCAGGTCTATAAGCAATGCATACAACTTTCCTCCCTTCTTATTCAACTCCCTATCAGCCAGGTGTTTCTACATGTACCTATATATTGCCCCTCTTCCTTTCCTGAATCCCGCTTGTCCATCCGGCAACATTTCCCCTTTCTCCATTTCCTCTTCCAGTCTCCCCAGCCAAGGTACCTGGCATATATTTTAAATGTCGTCTATAACAGGGTGATCTTTCTGTAATTGTCCACCACGGCTTTACTCCTCTTTTTATACAGTGGACATATTATCCCCAGCCTCCACCTGTCCAGAAACTTTTCTCCTCTCCATACGTCGTCTATAACCTTCCATAGCTTTTTGTTCACCATACCTGTGGTAATAATTATTTGGGACCTTACAATATTTATATACTCCTGGTACCAGGTATAATGCATTGATTTTAGTGACATCTATTATTCTGATCGAGAACAATAAATAATGTAATTACAGTTTCCTTTTCTATGTTGATATTTATTACTATACCAAATTAATTGTTGATTTATTTTGTGTAACTAAATATATCGCATGCTTTAAAAATCAAAAAACCGATTGTAATGTCATATATATATTTCGAATAAAGTCAAATTTCGAAAACCTTACAAGTTTGTAAAATTTCAAGAACAAACTTGTTTCGGACAACATTTTGGGAATATTTGAGTCATGTCGTAAAAGGATCCAACACACCCACGTGATATTTTGGTTACGTTACACCTACAATCAAAAAAATACATTAAAACTGAACCTGAAGTGAAAATGTAAACAATACCCTTCAAAGCGAACATGGTTTTTTGCCACACAGTTTATTTTGTAACATTTTGGTGGAAGGGCATTAACTGAGTCACCCACCGTTAACGTTCTTCCTTCCACTACACATATATCTAAAAACAAACTTATAAAAAAGATATCTTATAAGTGTGAACTATAATATATCACCTTCAAAGGTTGATGTAGATGTTATTGCTGATTGAGTCGATTTTTTTTCCGGATTTATCAACTGATCTAGTATATCATCTGTGTGTTTTGATTGTTGCTTAAGGTCACAATATACAAACGAAACAAGAAGTAAAATTAAAACCGTTAGTTTCATATTTTTTTAGGTTAAATGAGGTTATGTTATTTTAAGATGTTTATTTTTAATGTTCGTAATGAGGTTAACTACATTATTTAAATGACGATTTTAAGAGGTTTTTAAAGTGCGTAATGAAAAAATAATTTTATAAACTTGCAAGATGTGAAAAAATTAAAATAAACAATTTTGCTACAGGTTCTAACTAATTTGATGTATAGATTGCAGATGGCGGTATGTGTTATTGAAAGAAGTTATAGTTAAAAAGCAAAAGAGGGCGCTAAATTTAAAAATTTTAATATTTATTTTTGCTTCTTATTTTTTATCTGCGGATGGAATTTCAGTCTTAAAATGTTTACAGAGTATTTTTTTTATTATAATTAGTTTTAATACTTAGAGGAATACTTTTCTTTTATTTATTAAACTATCAAATCCCAAGTTCCATACTTTAGATCAGTACATAAATCCATAATTATTTTTGTTCCATGTTGAGGATTATCTACTCCTATGCACATACCAGCAGCAACGTTATAAATTGGAGTTTTATTCTGAAATAAAATTATTATGGTAAATTTTCCTTTGATGCATTAAAAATTATGTTTATACCTCCCCTTTGTGTTGCCATTCTTGATCAGCCCCCATTTCATGGCATTTATATAAAATAACTTTATTTTTATCTGCTTGCAAACATAAAAGTTGTGCTAAAACCAATTCCTTTTTATCAGTTTCAAACCATACCTAAACAAAAAGCTTTAAAGATTAAATCCTTTTTGGAATATATTAATGCTTTTATACCTGATGCCTAGCTCTTACACAACTTTTAAGAACCAACTCACTACCTTTTGATTTTAAATCTTTCGTACTTTGCATACACAAAGAAGAATTAGTTAACCTAATCTGATATTGCTTAATATAATTTCGTTTTCGTGAATGCCACGGTTGGAAGGCGTCTTGTTGCAATGCGGCCATCTTTTCTTTAGCTTTTTCGTTATCATCGGTGGGAAGAGTTAATTCTGGGTAAACGTTTTGTAAATACCATTCGAAGTTTTTACAATGAAGTTCTTTTCTTAGTTGTTTTCTTGAGTCTATGTAGCCATAATCGAGTGTTTTAGCTTCTGGTTTTTCGTGTAAAAAGTAATCCTATAACAATAATATTATTGTTAAGTACTGTAAAACCACCTACTCTAAAGACGGCGTAGTTTTAGTTCAACGCAACGGTGTGGAGAGCTGTTCGAATTTATGTGCATTAAAATTATATTATTCATTCAAACAGTTTAAAATGCAAATTACAAATTTTTCATATGATGGAAAATTTTTGCTATAACCAGCGTTGCCAACGCTACCGATTTATCAGTAGATCTACCGATATAGAACATAATATACGACTTTAATCTACAGATTTTCAAAACTTCAATTTTGCTTTCAAAACTATTCAATAAAGAATACAGTTGAAGTATTTATTTATGTTAAGAATAAGATATGCTACAACTTTTATTCTAAATTTTTTTATAACATGCTGCGATTCCCGTGTGTTATCATTAATAACTTGTAAAACTACGATTTCATCAACTCACATTTTCGTATTTTTCTCGATATTTACGCATCTGAAAGCAAACGTGAAGGAGAGCAATATTGTTAAGAATAAAATTTACTACAACATTTATTCTAAAAGTTTTTTTTGTAATATGCTCCGAATCCCAAGTGTTGCCATTAACAACTTATAACACTACGAATTCATCAAATTTTCATATCTTCATATTTTTCTCGATATGTTCGCATCTGAGAGCAAAAGTGAAAGTGAACAATATTGTTAAGAATAAAATTTGCTACAACTTTTGTTCTAGAAGTTTTTTTGTAATATGCTCCGAATCCCAAGTGTTGCCATTAACAACTTATGATCAACAACTTATAACACTACGAAATCATCAAATTTTCATATCTTCCTATTTTTCTCGATAAGTTAGCATCTGAGAGCAAAAGTGAAAGTGAACAATATTGTTAAGAATAAAATTTGCTACAACTTTTGTTCTACAAGCTTTTTTGTAATATGCTCCGAATCCCAAGTGTTGCCATTAACAACTTATAAATAGGGTGTTCCATTTAAAAAAACAATTTTAATCCATTTTCCGGAAAAACTGAAAACGATTAATAGTTTTTTATGTTAAATTATTTGGGTTAACAAAAACTTTTAATTGACTATACAGGTGCCTATTATGTATGGAATATACGGTAGTATACATCTCGGTAAATATCGATTTTATAAAAAAACTTTGTATACAGGACCCGCAACGATTGTACAATACTTCACCAGGGAATTCTCTGGTCGAAAATAGACAAAAAAAACCAATAAACATTGGTCCGAAAATGGTGCATTTTCGAGATATTCAAAGTTTTAATTTCATAAGTTGACCTATTATTGTTATCATTAGTTGTAATGATTTAGATGTAGTAATTGTATGATTACCACGGTTGCGATGGTTAAGAAATACAGTTCATTAATAATTTAACAAAACAAGGTAACAAAGATTGTTGAAGAGAATCCTTCAACCAGCATAAAAACAACGAATATTTATTTGGAAAAGAATGATGTCATAATAAATGTTCAATATGAGCACCATTTACTTCTAAACACAAACGGATACGTTTTCTAAATGAACTTCTAATGCGTTCAAAGATACCAGGAATTTGTTTTACTGTGTTAAATGCGTTACTAATTTTATTTTTCACATCGTATACAATTTGAACTTCTTCAGAATAAACGTTTTGTTTTAAATGTCTCCAAAACCAGAGATTTGGAGACATTTGGAAAACCGGATTTAAATCTAGTAAACGAGGTGGCCACGGAACAGCACCGCCTCGCCCAATCCACTTATTGTTCCCTGTTTTAAATCTATCATCTAAGTATGCTCGTAATTGCAAAGGTAATTTACCAAATCCCTCTGTAAGCTCATTTTGTAAAAAATGTATGGATACATCTGCTGTCAATCTCTTTAGAAGAAAAAATGAACCTAATAACTGGTCACCTATAACTCTGGCCCATACATTAACACTGAATCGCCACTGATGATGAGTTTCTAGTAGTGCATGAGCATTTTCATCACTCAAAACGTGCGCATTATGGATATTAAAAATTTCGTCATGGAAATGTTGACGTTTAGTAACTCTTCCTGTATGGCCCATCTACAGAAAACCTATCGTTTTTCGTCATCATTTTCTGTTAAGCTTGAATAGTGTAGTAGTGATACGGATAAAGTAACTGCTCCCTTAAAATGCAGTGAGCGGTTGCTTTCTTGATGTTTTCTTGTGCAGAAATCCTTCTAATGCAGGTTGAGGCATTTCTATCAACTCTTCTCAAAATCGCTTCTTCCAATTCTACGTGAAGGGGTTCATTATTATTATAAAAAAAAACTAAGTAATTAATGATGTTGATAAAAACAGTCAATTTATGCAACTAAAACTTTGAATATCTCAACAATGGTCCATTTTCAATCAGACGAAAATATATACATACATCATACGCTGGTCAAATATTGTACAATCGTTGCGGAACACCTGTATAAAAGTTGTTTAACATTTTATTTTCTATAATAAAAAGGCATTCAATTGTTTTTGTTTCAGAAAACAAATAAGTAACGAATAACACTATTTTTTTTTAAATAGCAATGTAAGAGAAAAAACTATCAAATGAGCCTAACGAAAGGGTATATATGTTACCGTCAATCTGTATAATTCAGGTACTCTACACAATGCCTGCAAGGTAATGTATAAAATACCTGGGGTGTCTAGGCAATGTATGAAATATTATGAAGATTATTGCCCCTTAGATACTTTACCTAGGTAATGTATACAATTCTTAGGGATTACATAGAGTACCTGTTGGTCGACCGGCAATGTGTAAAATAAATAGATTTTGGTCTGTATTTATCAATTTTTACTCATAATAAACTTTTTTATAATCTATAAGTTATTGTACAAAATCAAGTAATAAGTATTAAAAACTTAGGAAACAAAATAATTCTGTAAAAACAAGACGTAGTTTTTTCAGTTTTTTCACTGGCCTCTCAGAATTGAGTAAGTAAAAAAATATATTTATTTATTCTTACATGAGGAATAAATAGAGGAGCTATTGTGACATTTTGAAGTGCATAAAATCTTACTTTTAAGACATGAACACTTTTTAGTATCACAGTGTTTTTTGCAAGTACATTTAATAAATCCCTGACATGTCCTCATAAATTGCAGATTCGCAATTGTATGGAGCGTCGTTTCTTGATTAGGGGCATCTTCTTTTTAAGTAGTTCTTGACGACAAACTCTAAGCTGCTGTCTTAAATACAAATTCTTTACACACCTTGCTTTGTTCCTATTTTATTTAGTACGTCATCCGTTTTTTAGCTAGTATATTGCGAGCATCACCACGACCTCTGTCGACTTCCGGAACAGGGATTCTTACAGTGGTACCCAATGGCACATGGGGAAATTTTTTTTCAGATGTGTTAAGCATTTTCTGAGCTAGCTCTGTTAAATATCTTTGGAACTGATGCGGTTCTCTACAGCTACAGCGTTTTTTAAGCATAATGGGCAAACAACTTTAGAACCATATCTTTCTCCTTCCCTGTTCTCGCCTTTTACACACATTGCCGGCTTCGCATTCGGTATTTTATAGAATACCTAGGCAAAGTATAAAATTAATAATATTTCATATATTACCTAAACGCTTTAGGTATTTTATAAATTGCCTAGGTATTGTATAGAATACCGCATTATATAGATTGCCGGTAACATATACATTGTCATTTAAAAAAATCAAGTGTTAGTCGTTACTCATTTGTTTTCTGAAATAAAAACAATTGAATGCTGTCTTATTATGGAAAATAAAATGTTAAACAACTTTTATATAGGATGTTTCAGGTTTTTTTAGCAGGACTTTAGCAGTCGATAGATCTTTTAAAATTAACACAAAAACTTCATATAAACATAGGTCGACAAACGCGTTGTTTTGAAGATATACAAAATATTACATTAAAATATTACACGTTCATTTCAACCGATTCTTTTCAAATTTGATATACGGAGGTTTTCTGGCATGAGAAAGACGATTATGGAGTCCGTTTTATTATAGCCGGTAGAGGGAAGCTCTGTAACGTATTCTTTACGGATTAAAATAACAATAACTTTTCTGACAGTATACTTTTTGGCTTTTTGAATAAAAATTCTTATTCTCTGTACTTTTTAAGCAAAAAGGGTACTCTTATCAAAATGCGCTAAAGTTTATCGTTTTCAAGTCGTTTGTCGTGTAGCAAAGTTACGTTTTCTTTCATGGAACACCTGTGTATTATTCCATATTCATCTCGAAATTCTTAACAAAATTCATTTAGCACACCATAAACCTAAATTTAACAGTTTTCGAGATATTGGACTTTGAAAATTACTTTCTTACAATTTACACAAAAATATTTTAGACTAACCCAACCCAACCGTATTTTATAGACGGAAATTTGACTGCTGAACGATATTTATTACTATTGCAAGAGCATATTATTACAGAGCTTAGACGACTATTTCCAAACAATAACAATCCCAATTTACCGCCAGAACAAATATGGTTTCAACAAGATGGGGCTCATCCACATTTAGAGCTTGCAGTACAGGTATATTTACCGATATGACCCTGCTTTTGTGGGGTCATATAAAAAGTTTTGCATACAAATATAGACCGCAAAATATCGAAGAGTTGTAAGAAAGGATACGGTATTCCTCCGAATACCCTTTCAGATTCTTTACAAAATTTTGTTCAACGCGTTCATTACTGTCAGGAAATAAATGACCAACAGTTTGAGCACCTTATAAAATAGAAGATTCCTTTCTCTTTCTAACATATTACTTTGAAAGAATAGACGTACGCGAATAATGACAACAGAAAATAAGGAATCATTTTCAGCTCTCGAGAGCTTTAGTATAGTATTAAGCGTGTTGTTTGTCAAATGCCTCGTGAGCACTTAAAGGTACAATTCTGTGACAGGCGGTAGACTGCAAGCTGCAGGGGACACTTTGGTACATGTACAATTTGTATGTCAAGTGCTACCGCGCTTGGAATTATTGCCAATAAATTATAATGTGGAATTATAATGTGCTTTATGAATTTTGTTTAGAATTTTGAGACGAACAAAAATATGGAATAATACACAGTCTGTTGTTCCATTATAGAAAACGTAGCTTTGTTTGGTCATAACTATTTGATTGACCCTGTATACTTATTGTAATAGATTTTAAAAAACACTCAAACTTTTGTATCTTAACATTTTTCGCTAGCTATCTTCTTTTAGGAAATAACCAACTGTATCCATACATATCAGCGACTCTATGTACAGGATACAGGTTGTTTCTAAATTGATGAGAAAGATTTCAAGGTGTGATTTTTCAGCGAAAATTAAGGGGTGCCTATCATATAACTTTTTGTTCAAAACCTCTTCTCTTCCAACTTTCTTATCTCTTGACATTTTACAGCTAACAAATTGTTAGCTTGATCACAAAAAATAAAATAATGCTGAGATCAATTTGACATAACTTCATTTTTTTGACTAATAATAACCAATCT
>NW_019280888.1:55116-76219 GCF_000648695.1 Onthophagus taurus
TAGAAAAAATGTACTTAAGTAGTCGCAAATATTGGAAAATTAATTGTATTGTAATTTATTTAATATTATTTTATTGTAATTAACAACCTTCACGATCTCAACAATGTCAAATGAGAAAATATGTATATATCTTAACTTCTTTCTGAATTCAAAATAATTTCTGAAGTTGTCAAAAAGCCGAAACTAGTCAGACTATTGTATTTTTTTAAATTGCAGACCAGTTCAAACTACGAAGAAACCTTTTTATATTTTTCCTTTAAATTGTATTATCCCTCAGTTCTAGTTAAAAGTTGAATTCCTCTTGCATTATGTTAATTTTAGAACACAAAATTTACGTCGAGAAATTTTGCATAGAACCATAATTTGTCATTTTGAACAACTTTTCTTAATAAAATTTCGAATGATCATGAACAAAAAAGTTACTTTACCTGAACTAAAAATAGTTCTTTTCACTGCCAAGGCCAACTTGATTTTCAAAAAATGATAATATTCTTAAAATTCTGTTCACATCAAGCAGGGCTTAATTCCACATCCTTAAAGTAAAATTCAAAAATATGTAGGTCATTTACCTCTTGTAACATCTGTCCTGGGACATACTGTAAATATATACTTTGAGGAATTAATACAAGAATTATGCAAGATAAATATAAATTTTTGCTAGTTTTACAAGCGTAAATATAAAAGTGACATTTTAGTTTAGATAATTGTGATTTCACGTTCATTGTAGAGAGATAAGTTTAAAAAATACCAAAGGTCTTATGATAAAAAATAGTGTATTTGAAAAACTTAGCTAATCGGTGCACAAGCTGTTTCGGTTTCTATGAAACCTTCCTCAGGCATGACTGAAAAATCAATAATAGAAAAAACCATTTTGCAAATGACAATGTTTAAACTAGATACCGTCAATAACGAAGAATCAAACTAGAAGGAGAATACATAATCAGAACACCAAGCGACTTCGGGAGTAAGAACGTAATGTTTTAATAAGTTACAAAAGATTAAAAGCCAGAAGGGCGAGTTGAAAAATTAAAGAGAACTGTAAAAGAAAGGAAAGTTTAAAATTATATTTAGAATTCAGTAAAGCGGCTTTCAATTACCTATTTTTCATTATAAAAAGATTGTAAACAACAAAATGTCGCAATAAAACTTAAAATATTACCATCAACAAAAAGAACGCAAATTAAAAAAATTCAAAAAGTAAAAACGCGTTATAGCGTGAAGCGCAGTAAGACGACTAACGTGAGTTTTATTTAAGGTTATGTAGGCTATCTGTGCGGTGTTGAAACTGTGAATCATATCACAGTACGAAACGATCCAGATTTAAAAATTTAAAAGGTTTAAAAGATGTGAAAAGTAAATTTTGTTAAAAACTGTAGGCTAAGCGATAAAGTAGATCAGATTCAGGGAGCTACACGTATTTTGGGAAAAGTCGATGGTTATTAAATTCTGTAATATCATTAAACAAAGAATTGTTGTTACTGTCAATTTCACATTATTAAAATATCACTCGAGATCACTCGAGACGACGCGCAATTTCACAGAACGATACACCCTCAATGTGCATAAGCACAAACATTCCTCGCTCAAACTCGCTTAAGTAACGCGATCGCCCATCCATTGCGCACAGAGTACGATAACAATGTGGTTCCTCACACCACACTAAAAACGACCGGAATTTTCCATCCACTTCGGTTTCCATAGCGACGGAATGTTCCACTTGGAAGGGTGGCTCAGACAACAATGCCGCGACGGAAAAACTCGAAACTCCCTGAATAAACTCGTCTACAGTAAACCTTTGTGCTCCGCAAATATTATGGACTTATCTTCACGCGTTCAGATTATACAGGGTGTGCTCGTGAATTATTTCCAACACTGTATGTCATATGTCTAACTGTAATAGTTTTCCTGATATTTGGAATTTAAGGAAAAATGGGTAATAAAATGTCATTATTGTACTTAAAAAAATGACAGAAAGTAATATATTCCTTTTTTTGTAACTTTTTTTTGTTTTCTCTTTTTTGTTTGTCTGTCATTTGTAAATCAGTAATATTATATTAAAATACAATTAAAAAAAAAACTTAACCAAAACGTGATAAAAATACAATTAAATGGCAGAACAATAAATCCTTTTTTTAATTACTAAATTATTTGAAGGAAATGCAGCAACAAACTATAAACAATTATTAAACGTTGCTCAACAAGTAGCTATTAATTTAATTAATATTTAGAAGTTCTTCAAAATGCCGCCCATTTTCTCTTTTACAAGCATTAATGCGCTGTATAAAAGATCTTGAGGTATCTCTTAACATCTACATCGTATTTTCTCTAAAGTCATAATTATATGTCAAAACAATTGCATATTTTATTACTTACATCTTGTTAAATCTCATAAAGTACCAAGTTGCATTAAAATCTGGTATATGGCAAAATTATTTTACATTATAAAATATTAATCAAATAATAGAAGGAAGAACAAAAAAAACGGATAAACATAGACAGAATATAATATTAAGTACAATAACGCATATTTTATTACACATTATTCTTTAAATTCTAAATATCAGGATAACTACTAATGTTTTTAAAAGATCCTGCAATGGACACTTTTTGGAAAAACAATTGAATATCTCAGGAACTATGAACATTATGAGTTGATAACATATGCGGTTGTATAAACAAATTTAGTTCTATTCATAGTAGGATAAAATATGCAGGAGTTCCATTTAAAAAAATCTACATACTCTCCATTACACCTAAATGAAACACTCTGTATAAGTGAAAATAATTTTACGTAATAGAAAGTGGTGAGTCAAACAACTTTTGTATAAGACATCTTTTTCTTCCTCAAATGGTTTAGCAACTATCGTCCGCCAGGATACTAATAACCAGAGCCACGACGTTTCGGGCTGTTGATGTCACCATCTGTATAGAGCAGCGAACGGGTTATAGCGTAGTAGTAACTTGCTTCTATCGAGCACATCGTTGTGCCGCAACGTAACGATACTGGTTGAATGCTGGCCCATGTAAAATTTGGGGGAGTTCTCAGCGGTGCAGCGTTCAATACGTGTTTGGTCGATTGTCTGACTAAAACTCAACCAGTGGCGTGGTATACTATATGTGGCGTGATGTGGTCCATGTGGCCCGAGTCTCTACCGTAAGGCGACGAGCCGCCAATGAGTTGCCCGACAACGTCGCGGCTCTGCTAATAACTCACCCTGTATATCTTGGTAAGTATCATCTTTATAAAAAAAACATTTTATACAAAAGTTGTTTAATATTTTATTTGCCATAATAAGACAACATTCAATTGTCTTTACTTCAGAAAACAAATGAGCAACGAATAACACTTGAAGTTTTTTAAATGTCAATGTAGCCTTTCGTTAGGCTCATTTGATAGAGATTTTTATTCGTTACTCATTTGTTTTCTGAATTAAAAACAATTGAATGCAGTCTTATTATGGCAAATAAAATATTAAACAACTTTTGCATAAAAAGTTTTTTTATAAAGTCAACATTTACCGAGATATACAGTGTGTCTCATGATAGATGTTACAAAAGGTATAATGACTTAAAAATTTTTGAAATTTATTTTAAGGCTAAGAAATTAAGCCCTGCTGAGAATTTTAAGAATGTTTTCATATTTTATCTGGTATCTTCCGCATTATATGGTTGTAGGATAAATTATTCAATAAAGAATAAAGTTGAAGTATTTATTTATGTTAAGAATAAAATATGCTACAATTTTTGTTCTAAATGTTTTTTTATAACATGCTGCGATTCCCGAGTGTTATCATTAATAACTTATAAAATTACGAATTCATCAACATTCACATTTTTGTATATTTCTCGATATTTATGCATCTGAAAAATTAAAGTTGACTATAGAGGGTCCTTTATGTATGGAATATAGTACACATATCTCGGTAAACATCAACTTTATAAAAAAACTTTTTAAACAAAAGTTGTTTAACATTTTATTTTCCATAATAAAACGGCATTCAATTGTTTTTATTTCAGAAAACAAATGAATAACGAATAATACTTACATTTTGTTAAATAGCAATGTACTCTTTCATTAAGCTAATTTGATAGATTTTTTGTACCAGACAATTTTTCAAAAAGTGTTAAAACTGTTTATTAAGTTAATTTCAGGAATACATACAAAATAAAATAAATAAACCTAAAATTAGTGTACATCTCTTATTAAACCTTGAAGACAAAACGAAATTAACAATAAAATGGTTTTCATGGCAATAAGTGTTCAAAATGATCGCCATTACTGCAAGGCAGTGACCTAACCTATCATGAAAAGCTTGAACAGAATATCTGAGCAATCTGGAAGAAATTGCTGCAGCTTCATCTTGTATTGGAGGCTCTAATTCGACTAGATTCTGAGATCGGTTTGTATACACTTTTGATTTTAAATATCCCCAGAAGAAGAAATCGCAAGATGTAACATCCGGAGATCGCGGAGGTCATTCCACCCTCTTCTGCCTCTCCAACGGGCCGGAAATAACACATCTAAATATCGGCGTAAATCTAAATGATAGTGGGGATAGTACCCCATCTTGTTAAAGCCAAAGATCATCAAGATTTATTTGGCAAGCTGGGATAATTTGTATTGTACCACAAATTCAATTGTTAAAACAACTAAAAGAGATGTCGGATATCTAGATTCATGTTATTGGTGAAATTAACTTAATAAACACTTTTTACATTTTTTTGAAAAATTTAAATATAAATATAAAGGTACCAAAAAATGCGCGTTGAAAAAAATAATATAGATGTCCAAGCCTTTTTTTCTGGAAGAATATCTCCCGAATTTTTATCGAATAGATTCATTACTTTACGTATACAGCATTGCTGATATGTATGCAAACGGTAGGCTATTACCTAATGTAAGATAGCTAGCGAAAAATACTAAGATACAAAAGCTTTAGTGCTTTTTAAAATCTATTACAATAAAGACAAATTAAGTATACAGGGTCAGTGAAACAGTTATGACGAAACAAAGTTACGTTTTATTTAATGGATCTATTTCAGTTCATCTCGAAATTCTAAACAAAATTTATAATATAGCACATCATGAACCAAAACTTAACAGTTTTCGAGATATTGCACTTTGAAAATTACTTTCTTACAATTTACACAAAAATATTTTAGACTAACCCAACCGTATTTTATAGACGGAAATTTCACTGCTGAACGATATTTATTACTATTGCAAGAGCATATTATTACAGAGCTTAGACGACTATTTCCAAACAATAACAATCCCAATTTACCGCCAGAACAAATATGGTTTCAACAAGATGGGGCTCATCCACATTTTGAGCTTGCAGTACAGATATGTTTAGATGAAACATTTCCTGATAAATGGATTGGACCGATATGACCCTGCTTTTGTGGGATCATATAAAAAGTATTGCATACAAATATAGACCGCAAAATATAGAAGAGTTGCAAGAAAGGATACGGTATTCCTCCGAATACCCTTTCAGATTCTTTACAAAATTTTGTTCAACGCGTTCATTACTGTCAGGAAATAAATGGCCAACAGTTTGAGCACCTTATAAAATAGAAGCGTATGAACAGACATATCAAAGTAATGCTTTCTCTTTCTAACACATTACTTTGAAAGAATATGTAAATACACGTACGCGCAAAATGACAACAGATTTTCAGCTCTCGAGAGCTTTAGTATAGTATTAAGCGTGTTGTTTGTCAAGTGCCTCGTGAGCACTTAAAGGTACAATTCTGTGACAGGCGGTAGACTGCAAGCTGCAGGGGACACTTTGGTACATGTACAATTTGTATGTCAAGTGCTACCGCGCTTGGAATTATTGCCAATAAATTATAATGTGGAATTATAATGTGCTTTATGAATTTTGTTTAGAATTTTGAGACGAACAAAAATATGGAATAATACACAGTCTGTTGTTCCATTATAGAAAACGTAGCTTTGTTTGGTCATAACTATTTGATTGACCCTGTATACTTATTGTAATAGATTTTAAAAAACACTCAAACTTTTGTATCTTAACATTTTTCGCTAGCTATCTTCTTTTAGGAAATAACCAACTGTATCCATACATATCAGCGACTCTATGTACAGGATACAGGTTGTTTCTAAATTGATGAGAAAGATTTCAAGGTGTGATTTTTCAGCGAAAATTAAGGGGTGCCTATCATATAACTTTTTGTTCAAAACCTCTTCTCTTCCAACTTTCTTATCTCTTGACATTTTACAGCTAACAAATTGTTAGCTTGATCACAAAAAATAAAATAATGCTGAGATCCAGCAAACATTTATTCAAAAAATCAGAGAACACTCGATTTTTGAGATATCAATTTAAGATTCAGAACATACTTAAGCAATATGATGGAGTATGTTTTGGTGCCAAGAACGGCTGTGTAGAACGTTTGATCACTTTACTCTGGCCCGTTAAGTTTTCGAAATTTGGAAGTACCATAACTTCATTTTTTTAAATGGCACCCCCATATTTTATTACTTAGTCGTCTTCGGTGTCTCATTTTACATCTTTTATATACTATATGTCCTATACCTAACATTAATAAGTTGGCAGATAATTAGGGTTTTTTGAAAAATGAAAGAAACGTCTAATGACCGGTCTGTATACAAACTGTTTCTAAATTGATGCGAAAGATTTCAAGGTGTGATTTTTCAGCGAAAATTACGGGGTGTTTTTCATATAACTTTTTGTTCTTCTCCAAGTTATAGCCTTCTACAGTTAAGGGAAAAAATCTGCAACTTTATCTCTTGACATTTTACAATGAACATTATTTTTACAATTATTAGCGTGATCACAAAAAATTAAATAATGCTGAAATCAATTTGACATAACTTCATTTTTTTGACTAATAATAATCAATTTCTGGATTAATTCACCTGAGCCTGTGTATTATTTTATTTTCTTGTGATCAAACTAACAATTTTAAGAGAAAATGGTAAGAGACAAAAAAGTGGCGTATTGAATCCCTCTATTTAAATCAAGTTTTTAAAGAGATAAACATAGACACATTAAAAAGTTCTGATGCAAAGTATTATAGGAGGTGATTTTTTCACCCACTTGTAATAACATTTTAGGGTTAAAAAAATCGTCAAAAAGTGTTATTTTATTAGCAACAGTTATCTGCCAAATTTCATTCATCATTGATTCTACAGATATTTGGCTGGCATAGGTTGGCAATAACACACACTCTCATCTCCATATTAATCCATTATATGGAGGTCTTACTGTATTAATTGATAAACAAAGAAAAAAATATTTTTATTCACTTTATACTTATCCATCCAAACATGTGCCACTCTTAAAGAATTATACAACATTGTATCTTGACCATCTGGAGATCCATAGGGTCTTCTATGCCTAAAAATGTGACCAATGCGGCTACATGGAATCAGTTCTAATTTTCCCCCACACATCCAAACCTAACAAAAAAAATTATTAATAAATGTAATTAATTTTTAATTTTAAAAATACCCTAAAAGACATTTCAATATTTTCACCACCCCAAATATTCATTCCAGCATCATATTCGCCAATTTCAACAAAATAATTTCTATCAACAGCAAATAAACCTCCAGCCATTGTTGGTGATTTAATAGGTTTAATAAAATCATCACTTTTAGATAAAGTTCCAGTGGGTAAATTTTCCCATTTGAAATGTAAACCCCAATTAAAACCTCCTCTTACTAATGGGCTTGATGAATAAGCAAAAGTGTCTGGATTGATTAAATCAATTATAGGAATGGCTATGTTCGATTTATTCTCAGAAATTCTTGCCAATAAAGGTGGCAACCAATCAACGTTAACTTCAATGTGACTATCTAAAAATACTAAAACGTCTCCTTTAGCTTGTCTAGCTCCAAACATTCTTGCTCTTATTAATCCTTCTCTTTTCTCAGTTTTATACAACTTCACATTGCTTTTAAAAGTTTTATCAATGTAACTTTTTAAATTATCATGTAAATGTTCTATATCACTGAAATCATTCACCAAGATAATTTCTTTTAGATATTTTGGAGTTCTATCTATTATTGAATGAACACTTCGTAGCAATGTTTCAAAATGTTCATTATAAAAACATATAACTACACTTGTTGATGGTAAATTTATTGGGTATGTTATATTTTTACATAATTTATTTCTTGTATCAGGAATGTTTCTGTGTAAACTTAATCTTTTGCTAATTAAAATGTTATAAGCATACAATTTGTATCCTTCGTCTTTAATCTTTTTATCTTGTTTTGTTCTCACCATACCAATTTCACTTGAAACTTACATAATTAAATCAGTTAAAAATGCTGTAATGAAGGAATTAAATATGTATTTGATAACTTACGATCATTTGGAGATTGCTTTGTATACTTCTTATTTGAAATATCATTTATATACTCTTTAAATTCTTTCATTTTTTCTAATGATGCCATTTTAAAGTTATGCACTTTTCCAATGTCCACATTATTATCATCTTCTATTAAATTATGTTTAATAAACAAGTCAGCATATGGTAAACTTGTGGAAAGATTCTTCATTTCATTATTTGTTTGCATAAATTGTAAATATAAATACAGTGAAATAATCCATGTTAACGAGGCGAAGCAAATACCATAAATAAATGATTTATTTATCGATACCATTCTATTTCTTCATTTGATCACAATTTGTTCTTTCAACGTCTTTGTTCTTTAAGGAAATTTTTAGTTTTACATATTTTGATTAGAAATTTTATAGGTTAGAGGTCAACGTCAAGTTGGCAACTTAAAAAAAATTAAAACTTCACGACTTCAAATCCCAAATCCATTAGATCCCTCTAGTTTTATTAATTTAAATTACATTTTAGTAAACGACTTTATTATTTATTTTTATTTCTTATACAATCAAAGAATTGTATTAGTGAAGATGTAAATAAATTAATTGAAATATAACAATGTAGGTTATGTTTATTTTATTCAATGTCAATGTCAGGTGACTAGGATGTACAGTGACGAACAAAAGTCTACATACAGCATTGAATTATGAGGTTTTTGTAAAACATAATAAGATAATAGAAAATTAGTATTAAAGTGTGATTACAATCGCTTAATAGCTACATAATAAAAATTAAACAAACAATGCAAAAACTAACACGACAAAAGTCAACGTAAAGTGCACTTGAGATAAAGAAATCAAGTAGGAGTTGCTTAAAGTTTTTTGAAATTGTCAAAATTGTAAATCTAAACCGAGCAATAGTCCAGACCATCATCAAAAATTATAATGCGACTGATTTATTCGCTAGCAAAGTTCGTACAGGCCGGCCAAAGAAACTTTTTAGAAGAGATATTAGCTCCATATTAAAAGAAGTGAGAAAAGCGAGAAACCTAGAGTAGCACCAACATTAGCTAACCACATCACGACTGTATTTATTAGATACAGTCTGTATATCCAAGAACCCTACAAATAGTTCTACGCGATAATGGATTTTTCAGAAGATCACCCCGAAGAAAAGCGCTGATTTCAGAAAAGAATCGCCATCTTCGACTAGAATTTACTCAATCTCTTGTCGATAAGAGAATGGATTTCTGGTCCAGGGTTTGGTTACTGACGAGTCGAAGTACAACCATTTTGGAAGTGATACCCGTAGATAAGGAGGACATACCAAAGACAGCTATAACAACTCCTTTCGGTCTTTTCGAATTCGCATGTCTTTTGGCCTTCAAAATGCAGCGCAAACATTCCAAAGGTTCATCAATGAAGTACTTTCAGGACTAACCTTCATTTTTGTATCTTTAGACTATATTCTTGTAACAAGTCGGCATGAAGAAGAACACATACTTCATTTAAAACAATTATTTCACAGATTAACTTCCTACAATATCAATATCCAACCCAAAAAATGCATTTTCGGTGTTAAATCATTGGATTTTCTTAGTCATCATGTTTCAGCCGATGGCATTCGACCATTCCAATCAAGAATCACAGCAATAACACATTTTCCAAAGCCAACGACTCTAAAAGAGTTACAAAGATTTTTGGGAATGTTAAACTTTTACCATAGATTTTTACGTAACATTTTAATATTCTTGATCCGTTATACACACTTTCAAAATCACTTTACTATCAAAAACAAAAAACAATTTCATCAACTTCTTGGACACTGCAACACGACAACGCTTTTTCTTCAGCCAAAGATCTTCTATCAAAATCTATCTTTCTAGGAGATCCCTCTTATGATGCATCTAACACCAAAGAAAATCTCAACCATTAGCATTCTTTTCCAAAAAATTTACTTCGTCATTACTTCAAATTCTCTGCTATCAAATTTTTCAAACATTCCTTACATGGAAATCAATTTACGGTATATACAGATCACAACCCATCTTCACATCAATTTTTTCGTCCAGAGACAAAACTCCTCGTCAAACCCGATGACTAAGTTATATTGCACAATTTACTTCAGATATCAAATACATCAGAGGAAATTCAAATGTTGTTGCAGATTCTATCCCAAACAAACATCGGATCTCTAAATTCATCTTATCCAGATTTTCTAACCCTTAGTAACGCTCAACTTGCCGACGCAGAATTGTCAAACTTACTGAACAAGCAATTTTCCAACAATCCTTCAAAATCTTANCTATCCCAAACAAACATCGGATCTCTAAATTCATCTTATCCAGATTTTCTAACCCTTAGTAACGCTCAACTTGCTGACAGAGAATTGTCAAACTTACTGAACAAGCAATTTTCCAACAATCCTTCAAAATCTCATCATTTGGCATATCAAACAACATCACAATCTGATATCAAACTGTGGTGTGAAACCTCTTCATCATCTCCAAGAATTTATATTCCGCAACAGATCAGACAAGCAATTTTTGACAACATTCATAGCTTATCTCATCCCGGAATATGTTCCACCATTCATGCAATCAAAACAAGAGTCTTTTGACCACACATAACAAAGCAAATTCATGTTTGGAGCAAAACCTGCTTAAAATGTCAACAAGCAAAAATCTAAAAACATACAAAATCGCCAATCATCAAAATTCAACATATCGACTTGATTGGACCACTCACACCGGCCCTAGGTTGTACTTATGTACTTACAGTTATCGAACGCTTCACTCGATGGCCAGAAGCTTTTCCGCTGAAAGATATCACATCTTCTACTATAGCGAACACACGCTTCCGGAATTATTTTAGTCGATTTGATATACCTACCACAATAACACATGGTCAGGGACGGCAATTCGAATCAAACCTCTTTTAAAAATTTAACACATTACTTGGCACATGACAAATATACACATCATCTTTCCATCCTCAAGCAAATGGAATGTTAGACCGATTTCATTGATCATTGAAGACGGCTATCATCGCGAAAAGAGACACTACTAGATGGAACAACAATCTACCCCTCATCGTACTAGGACTAAGAACATCACTTAAGGAACCTGGGTTGCTCCTTAGCAGAACTGCTTTACGAGCAACCACTAAGACTTCCTGGAGAGTTCTTCATACCTACTAATCCATCTATTGACTATGAGCCTTTCCTCTCCAGTTTAAGAGACACTTTTTCCAAATTAAAACCTGTGAATACGTCTTTTCACTATATTCAAAAACTTTTTATTCATAAAGACTTGCAGAAATCAAATTTCGTTTTTATTTCGTTATTCAGAAAGGCAATGATAAAATTATTGTTAATATCGATCGCCTTAAGCCCGCGTTTATCTTTAACGAGAGTGTTAAATTTAATAATTCGGAAATAGATAAACATGTGTCATCCTCGAATAGGAAAGTACATTTTAACATATAATCGTTATTTTTTTTATTACTACAACATGTTACTTTCTTCTTATTAATTTCTTTTTCACGGAAGGGGAAGTATTGTAGTGTGTCATGCACCACACAAAGTGTGCCATGTAAAAATTGTTTTCATAAATGATTTGTTATATAATTTACAAAAAAAACAAAGAACAGATTGTTAAATAAATAATCCATGAACAACATTTAAAATGTGGTAGAATCAAATTAATTTTTAAAAATTCAATAAATATTGTACATGATTTCGTACATAGGGATATTATTACTGGGAGCAGGTCTTCTAAGCCTTTTTGCGGAAAAATAGACAATTCCATCTCCTCCAGGCGATTTCAGCGGCTTGAAATGAGCATATTGCTTAAACCCGTAAATGGTAGTTCTAGTCACTTTCTCTATCCATTGCTAGAGTTGGTGTTGTGCTTATCGCAGTATTTATATGTAATGTTAGTAATGTATCTCTCTATAAGTACGAAGTCTTTCACGGCCGGTATTAATTAAACTAAAACTAACATTAGCACTAGAACTAACACTAGACCTAGAAACTTTCGGGTTAAGCCCGTGCGTTTTTTGAAAAAATGTTCGACGTTTTGTATGCCATGTTGCAACCTTCTTCAGAAACAAGTTTGAAGTGACGAATTCGGTTAAAATTTGACAATAAATACATGAAAAGGTAATTAATAATTAATTTAGTGTCTAATTGTCAACTAAGTTGTTTTTGTCAAATCCGGGTTAGAAGGCTTCGTTGAGTTTACTAGAATCTTCCAGGTGCGGCTAAGTTCCCAACCATCTTCTCTATTCATGTTATGCCCATGTCGATGAATCTCCATCGCCTCTCTCGCATCTTTGGAAGTAATGTCCGTTTCTTGCTAGCACTTTGATTTTGTCGAACTCTATGCTATGTCCTTTGTGGCAATACTCTGCAACTGCACGATAGCCGGTAGACTCCCGCACCCTTTAATGGGGTTAGTTTGTCTTTGGCTATCGGAAGAGCGTTTTGTATTTTGCTGATCGTACCGTATCTCGCAATTCGCTCCGTCACACCTGAAACATAAGAAAGGCAGATAAAACCGGCTGGTGTCGTACTTACCGAGTCATCCTTCTGTTTGCGTGGTTTGGTGGCTCGTCGGATATCTCTCATCGTGTAGTCGTTCTTCTGCAGCACATCGTCTAGGAATCTTTCTTCTTTTCTTAGGTTCTCTTTATCGCATATCCTCTCTGCTCGCTGGAATAAGGCTAGAATCACGGACCTCTTCTGTTGTGGGTGGTGGTGGGATGAAGCCTGCAAGTACCTCTTCGTATGTGTCTTCTTTCGATATACTCCCACTTCAATGCCGCCATCTGTCTTCCTAGTGACTAACACATCCAGGAATGGCCAGAAAGGAATCCAGAAATTTTCGGACGTAATTGTGTCGTTTAAAAAGTTAGTGCATGAGTAGTAGGCCCGCTCAACCAAGAATTTATGAAGACAGTTCCATAGAGATTTAAGAGGCAATCCGCCGACAGTGAGTTGCAGTTTATTAAAAAAACTGAACAGCAACAATATTCACACTTTGGTGATCCTTTGATAATCTGGAATGTTTAGGTATGAGGCGCTCATTGTTTCTAGTGTGGTGGTTATGGACTTCACCATGTGACAAAGTGCTGACTTTGTACCTTAATGTAGAGTATGCAGTGGTATATACAGGATGTCCCGAAACTCAACATCAAGCGGACACCGGGTGAGAGGCCAACCCATACCTGTTCTGATAAAAATAAGAAAAAAATTCAATGTCTCTTAGTTAAGTGGTAATAGACATATTTTTGAAAATGTTAAAAATCGTTCCCGTACATCATATCTTTAGGTACTACGGTCAGAAATGTTCGCAGAAATGAACCATCTTGTCGAAACTCCATCTTGTTGACACCGCATTTTGTAATAAATGTAACCAAAATGGGCGATGAATGGTTTTATTAATGTTTCGGTGCTACAATGTTTCGAGTGAAATCCTCACTCTTCTTCAGGCCCGACTGAAGGTGATATATATAAAAAGAAAAGACATAAATTATAAGGATAGATGTAAATGTGTAAAACTAATTTACCGTCAAAAATTTTTATCGATGTTGAAAATGATTATGTTGTCGACACAAGTAGTGAAGATAGATTAACATTGAACCACGTTTACGCAACGGTTTAATTATAAAAGTATTCGTTATCTATTTTGTAAAGAAAACAAGGTTCACTTCTTATTCGGTTCTTAACTTGCTAAAAAATATTGTTATTAATTTCGAGAAAACGGTTATAAAACAAAATGGTGACTTACTTATTCTTACATTTTGTAGTTCGTAGATATTGACTTGCACATCTTCTAACAAAGTTAAGAGGAAATAAAAAGTAAATACAAATAACATACAAAACTATGAATTTTTTAAATAACGTGTTTTTTGCAGAAAAACAGGCAATAATATTTTTTATGACAAGAAAAATAGCAAGTGTTGTACCATTTTAGAAACTTGACTAAACAGGCCATCTTTTAAAATTACTTGCCAAGGGTGTTGTACTACTCCTTTTTTTAGAAATCGTGTGTCAAACTTGATAGACATAAATTCTTTCAACCTTAACTCAATCAAATTAATATATTTTTTTTGCAAAACTAACGACTTTTGTTGTTTGATTTGTGACTTCTACAGTAGCATGGTTCACAAGGAATAGATTATTAAAAAAATGACTATTAAATTGCGAACATTTCTGACCGTAGTACCTAAAGATATGATGTACGGGACCGATTTTTAACATTTTCAAAAGTATGTCTATTACCACTTAACTAAGAGACATGGAATTTTGTTGTCATTTTTACCAGAACAGATATGGGTTGGCCTCACACCCGGTGCTCGCTTGACGTTGAGTTTTGGGGCATCCTATATATAATGTAGGAAATGTCAGAATTTTCAATGAAACAAATGAGTTCCTGCAGTCATCACGATACTTTACATTATTAAGGACGCGGACTACACGTCGCTGCAGTCTGAAGACACGATCGCACCATGAGGCCCCATGCAACTATTGCATACGACATCAACGATTGGCAGAGGGAAAAACATGCAATCCTTAATGACTGCCGCGACACATTCTTACTCAAAACCCGCAGAAAATAAACGCTACCCCTGAGCTTCCCACAAACGCGTTCGTATGTTGCTCCCAAGTTAACGAAGAATCAAGATAACCCCCAAAATCTTACACAACTCGGATTAACATCACACTGCTTTCGAAGTGTTGGTATACGACCATTGGTATACGATCCCATTCTTCCACTAACGCATCTGCTATTTCTGCGAGGCATTCCTGAGGCCTCTCGCGAGAACGTACCCTTCTCCCTAATTCATCCCACAAATGTTCGATAGGGTTCATATCGGGGCTTCTCGCAGGCCACTGTAATGTGGTGATACCCGTAGCTTCTAAGAAGTTTCGCACTATTACTGCGGTGTGTGGTCAGGCATTATCCTGCATCAATATAATCGCAACCGATTATAGGACTTTTCTTGACGTCACACAGTCTAATATGTGTGTCAACCCTAACGCTCTTTGGTCTTACACTAAGTCTAAAAAAAAGGTAATATGAGCATCCCCAGTAGAATTACCTATCGCGAACGAACGGTGGATGGCGGGCAGGATGTCTGTGACCTATTTGCTGATTATTTTGGTTCTGTTTTTGTTGATGGCGCTCTGAATGGCGACCGCGAGCGATCCAATCTGGGGCTCATGCACTGGTTTACCCGCGATGACATCCTGCGCGCGCTATTACTTGTGGACCCCAACGCCGGAGCGGGTCCTGATGGACTGCCCGGCTTGTTCTTTCGTGAATGCGCTTCGGAGCTCACCGAACCGTTATTATATATCTTCAAAACTTCTCTCTATACTGCCACTTTCCCTTCTGAATGGAAGAAAGCCCTAATACTCCCTATACATAAATGTGGCGAACGTGATTTAGTTTGTAACTACAGACCTATCTCTATTCTCTCAATCGCCTCTAAAGTCTTTGAGCGTCTTGTTTACGATCTTATTATGTATAGTGTTAAATCATCTATAATCCCTGAACAGCATGGCTTCTACCGAGGCAGGTCAGTAGAATCTAATCTAATCTCTTATTCCAACTTTTTACTAAGCTCTCTTGATGACAATTGCCAGGTAGACGCCATATACACCGATTATAGCAAGGCGTTTGATAGAATTGATCATGGGATCCTTTTAACTAAACTTGCTAATTTTGACATTCCAACTGGTTTAATTTCCTGGATTTCATCTTACATCTCCGGCAGATCGCAGGCTGTTAGCATAGGTAATTACCGCTCTGCATTTAGAGATATTTCTTCTGGCGTCGCTCAGGGTAGTCATCTGGGACCGCTTTTCTTTCTACTCTACATTAACGATATCCATCCATGTTTTCACCATTCAAATTTTCTACTTTACGCCGATGATAGCAAGATATTTAGCCGCATCTGTTCTACCGACGACTGTGCAAAACTGCAAGACGATTTAAACAGGTTACATGAATATTGTTTAAGAAATAACTTGTTCTTAAACCTTGATAAATGCAGTAAAATTACATTTACTCGTAAACGCTATCCTGTCGTCTTTGATTACTCCCTTGGCTCAACTATCCTCAGACAATCCGAATGCGTGAGAGACCTTGGAGTTATTTTTGACTCTAAACTCTCTTTTTCGGCTCATATTGACTATATTGTTAACAAGGCTTCTCGCATGCTGGGATTTATATGTCGCATATCCCGTCCTTTTTCTGATCTGTCTTGTATTCGTTCACTATATTCTGCCTTTGTTTCCTCTCTCCTTAATTACGCATCTGCCGTTTGGAACCCTCAATATCATACCTACATCGACCGCCTGGAACAAGTCCAGAAGCGTTTTGCTCGGTATTTGTCGTATAAATTTTGCTTACCGTATTGTAAATATACGCATCGATGCACAGTTTTTGGTCTCAACCCGCTCTCTTCCAAACGTAAAATTAATGACTTAACCCTACTTTTTAAAGTGTGCAATGGCCTTATTGACTGCTCCGCGATCTTGTCCGAGTTAAAATTTAGAATTCCTTTTTCTTTTGCTGGTTTTTGTTTACTTATATATATATATATTGTTATTATTATTAACATTAATTTTTCTATTGTTCTTCTTATGTATTATTAGTGGATACTTCACTGGGCCTGTCCTGTTTGTATCCCAAAGATTACAAATAAATAAATAAATAAATAAATAAAATATAAAATTATTGCCCACTAACTCTTCATGAGGTAAAATATACTGTTGTATAATGTCAATGTAAATTTGGGCCGTCATCGACCGCCTCACCGGAAAAACATGAAGGGGTGTCTTTCCCTTCATTGACATCCCTCCCCACACCATAACCGACCCACCATTAAAACTTTCGCTTTCTGTTATTAAATTCTGATTAAACCTTTCACCAGTCCTTCTCCACACTCTTTTTCTTCCATCCACCATGTTAAGGCAAAACCTTGATTCGTCCGTAAACAAGACATTCGACCATTCAGGAATATTCCATTCTCCATAATTTTGAACAAAATTTCTTCTAGTAGCACGATGTTCGGGCAATAATTTAGGACCTTTTGCAGGTCTCCTAGCTTTTAAATCAACTTCTTTTAGACATCTACATACCGTATGCTTACTTATTGCAACACCACGAATTTGGCGAAGATCTTGCTGAATTTACCGCAGTGTTTGATCGATTTCGTAAAATCCGCAATCTCAAGAAACGATCATCTCTTGGATACGTTTTTCTAGGGCGACCAGAACCCACCTTCCTGTTTGTTCGTACTTGCGATTGCTCTACGAGCAGTTGCTTCATGGACTCCCACTGCACGAGCGGCGTAACGTTTACCACGCCCATCGTTTACTAAAGCAACTAATCTTGCTACTTGTTCTGGATTTATTTGAGGCATTTCATGTAATTTTAATAACTTCAAAACTTTTTTGTAGTTAATTAATGACACAACGACAAATTAATTGCTATGGCAACGTCAATTGTTTGACAATGTGATCATACTTCTTAAATCTGTGGGATAAACGTAAGGTTTCAACAAAAAAGCTTCAATTCGGACAATTTTAGAGATAAATTAATGAATAAAAAAACAAAATGCTCATAAAATAAACGTCTTTCATATAGGGTGTAAGCACTTTCTATACCATTACTTGATTAATACACAGGGTGAGTCAAAAATTAGGAAAAGAACATGGTTCCAGTTTTTCCACTACCATTGACAAAATTTCCGCCTTTTTAATTTTTTTTGAAAGACAAAGAATTGGCTACCAATAAATAAAAAAATAATAAAAATCGGCCCACTGGTTTAAAAAATATAAGATATTAAAATTAAGTCAAAAATCAAGTGCGTCACTTTTTTTGGAACTGAGTGTATTTAGCTAATTTCTTTAGTAATAGATCATGTTGTACACAATCGAAAGCCTTACTTAGGTCGCAAAAAATAGCTGTCAAGTACTCTCCATCCTCAAAACATTTTAACACAATTTCAGCGTGTGTAGTACTTTTTCCTAGTCTAAATCCAAATTGGGATGGAGTGAATAGATTATTTTCTTCAAAATACCTAGTTATTTGGATTTTCAATACTTTTTCAAAGATTTTAGATATAATAGGTAACACTGAAATTAGTCTGTAGTTTTCAATATTTTCAGGATTTCCCTTTTTATACACGGGAACGACTAAGCCTGTCTTGAGAGCTGCTGGATATATGCCCTCCCGAATACATAAATTTATTAACTTAGTTAACGGGGACATAATTACATCCTTAATTCCCTTGACAAGAGTCATATCAAAGCTGTATATGTCTTTGGTATTTTTCCTCTTGAAACTATTTAAAATGTCTCGCATTTCGTTGAAGCTGATTTCCTGAAAAGAAAAGTTATAGTCCCGGATGTCACCATTATTGTTTGTTATATTATTTGATAGGGAATTTATAATTTTCAAAGGAAGATTTATAAAATAATCATTAACTTCGTTCAGAATAAACTCGGCCTTGATAGATGACCTCTTCGGCGCACTATGGGCAATTTGAGCCGTTTGCTGATCATAAATGGGTTTTTCGAAAGTCGTAATGTATTTCTTTTTTCAATTGAATCCAATAGTAGAAATGTCAGATTTTAATAATTAACATAAGTTTTATTTTTATATGACGTATTTAAGTAAAAAAAAATTATCAAAGTTTATATATCTCTGATTTCACGTATTTCGGTTACTTTTGTCGTGATTTTTAAAGACTGCTAATATAAATTTTTAGTGTAAAACCTATATAACGTCATATCTTCCCGAAAAGGTTGTTCAATGGAGAACCTAATTCAGCTATCAATAAGTAATTTCATCGTTGCATTTTAATAATAAACGTAGGATTATCCGATGACATCAATTTCGAGATTTCTTTAACTATCGCTAAAGTTTTAGCAGTTAGCGATGTTTAGCGATGGTCTACAATATATATAGTTTTAAAGACTATTTATTTCTTTAAAACATATAAAAAAAATTAGCTGCCAACATTTGCCTATTTAGAAGTTATTACCAGAAAACTAAAAGAGTCCACGTCACGCACAGAAGTGTTGTTTATAAGTGTCTTGTTTATTGACGACGTACATAACTTAAATGCAATATGGCTTTTCTTAGGTTAGGTAGCTTAAACTTGGCATACAGAATAATAATATCACGAGAATATAATCAATTTTCAGAATATCGGAAGAATCATACTATACAGTGTGTCCACAAAAGTTATATCCGTAGTACATTTTTATTTAAATATAAAGTCCAATCATTTTTAATTATTAAAAAACAGTCTAATTTTAAATTTATTTTTATAAATATTTATTTATTTGCATGCTTTTCAAGTTATTCAACACAATATGTAATCAGTTTTCGGTTATACATTGTTGCCCATTAATTTAGTTGGCGTGAATAACTACTCAACGGCCAATGGCGCACTTAATTTTTTTGGTAATATTGACTGAGCCAATCATTTGGCTCATGATTGGTTAAACCAGGAGTATACTGTATCTTTATCTGTTCTAAATGAAGAATGCGACGAATCTGTTGGTTCCATGCCATCTACATCTAATGAAAAGAGAGGAAGACCGTATCTACCTTACGAAGATTCTGCAGCATCTAGTAAGAGACGAAAAAATACCACATTGCTAAATGAATATGGATTTGATCGTATATACAGTGCGTATATTCAGGGATTACGGTCAATGGGAGAAAGTGATGAAGCAAATGTAGTGGAGACTATAAGAGATTTGCAGCGTGATGAAAAGAAAGCAATTTTAAAACAGATCCACCATAATAAATCACAACCATTGACTGTAGTTGAAGCATTAAGCGTTTACATTGATTTAGATTTCACTAAAGCACAATATTTATACCTTAGAAATCTAACCAATGAGAAAAGCTGCTTTTTATTGCCACCTTATTANTTACTTAGTCTTATTCAGATTTCTACAAAATTTTTTAACTATTTCTAAATCTGTTAAAGTAAACTGCTACTTCCGGTCGACAGATTTGTTCCAAAAGTTGGTAGAGATCAACAGTCTTAATTTAATAGCCGCATACCAAATTTCATGGAAGTAGATAATTGCGTCTTTGAGTTATCGTGTTTACGAACGCACGTATATAATACATACTATATACTAACAGATACATATGTACAGATGTAATGCTAAAATGGTCAAAATAGGTTCTAGGACCATCAAATGTAAAGATTCATCACAACCTCGAAACGGTAGTTTGGGACAGAAATTGTCTTCATATAGTTCGTATATACGAGGAAATAAAAATAATAATAAATAATAAAAAATAATAAAAAGAAAATTGGCACTCTTACTTCCTGTAATTTAGAATATTCTTACCAAGTTTGAAAGGTTTATCTTTAAAAATAAAAAAGTTATTGATTTTTGATCAGCAAACGGACTAAATTTTCCATAGTGCGGCGGTCTGTTTATAACGTTCCAAACTGCTTGCTGCTGTAATTTGAGTTTATAAGAAATTCATAATTGAAGCGAATCTTTGATTCAATGATCTTCTGGTTATAGTGCTTATTATATGCAGACTGCATATTCCTTAGTTCAATCGAATTGGAACTGAGACAAAGTGTATTTGGTACATTCAAATGATCACGCATTTGTTTGAGTTCGGGATTTAGCCAACGCGAATTTTAATTTATATGTTTAACTTTTACTTAAATATGTGTTTTGTCTCGCCATTTTTTGCTAAACTTTT
>NW_019280889.1:1801-78476 GCF_000648695.1 Onthophagus taurus
AAAATATCTAGGGGCAGTACATTTAACATAGTCTGTAGAAGACTAAATACTTCGTGCAAAAGACTTTTTCTTGCTTTCATGAGACTAAATATTGTTAATGGAGAATTTCTTACTATTTGCAGAAGACTAGATGCTGTTTATAGATAGTGTCTAATAGATATTGCTTATAGACGACTAGATATTGCTGATAGAAGAGTAGATTCTTCGTATAGAAAGCTATTTGTTGCATCAGGGAGAGTAGATGCTGTTAATGGATGATTTCTTACTATTTGCAAAAGACTAGATACTGTTAATAGATAGTTTGCTAATAGATACTGCTAGTAGACGAGTAGATCTTGCCAGAAGAAGACTAAATACTTCGTGCAGACGACTTTTTCTTAAGTTGTAACAAATTTTGTTGTAAACAATATTGTTCTCTTGCACTTTTGCTCTTAGATGCGTCAAGAGTGAGAAAAATATAAAAATATGAAAATTTAATGAATTACGTAGTTTACTACTTGTTGGTTGATGGCACTCGGGAATTGGAGCATGTTAAAAAAAACTTTTAGAACATAAGTTTTTGCAAATTTGGTTGTGAACAATATTGTCCTCTTGCTCTTTTGCTCTCAGATGCATAAATATCGAGAAAAATACAAAAATATAAAAATTTCCTAAATTTCGTTGTTTTACTAGTTGGTAATGGCAACAGTCGGGATTCGGAGCATGTTACAAAATAACTTTTACAACAGAAGTTGTAGCAAATTTTATTCTTGCACTTTTGCTCTTAGAAGCGTCAATAGTGAGAAAAATATAAATACAGGGTGATTCGGGAGGAAATGGAAAGATTTTAAGGACATGTCTAGGAAGCTAAAATAAGCAAAATAAGTCCATATGTTCAAATCCGATTTTCATTTGTTTGAGATATTTTGAACAATAATAATTTCAATATTAAAGCAAAATTTATTACTAAACTAACAAACCAAAAAAACAAGTAGCATTACATTAAATTCACATTAAATTTTCGAAAACTACACCACCCACTTCGATACATTTATTTGCGCGTTTATAAATGGACCTGGTAGCCAGTTTCAGTGAACGATGATTCGCTCTAATGAACGCCGCAGCATTAAGAATAGGATCTAGTAGCGCATCCCTTGTGTCCACTTTCCTAGCATAAACTAAGGACTTCATCCATCCCCAAAGACAAAAATCTAGGGGAGTGAGGTCCGGTGATCTCGGTGGCCAAGGGTGCGGGCCTCCTCTGCCAATCCAGCGATCACCGAAATGCGTATTTAGAAAATTCCTCACATTATTTGAATAATGAGAGGGTGCTCCATCATGTTGGAAAATCATACGTTGTCGAATATTCAAAGGTACATCGTCCAATATTTCCTCTAAATGGTCTTCCAAAAAATGTAAATACCCTTCCCCAGTAAGACGGCCATCCAACACAAAAGGACCAAACAACTGATCATTTAAAATGCCGCACCATACATTAATACTAAACCGATGTTGGAAATTGTGTTCTTGCGTGGCATGGGGATTTTCGTCCGACCATCGATGATTATTATGGTAATTGTTAATTCCATCTCGAGTAAATTGAGCTTCATCAGAAAATAATATGCATTTAAGTAATCTTCTGTTTTCACGAATCCATTGACAAAATTGTAGACTTAATGGATAATCGCCTTCTTGGAGATTTTGTACTTTCTGCAAATGAAAAGCGTTTAAGCCTTGCCGCTTTAATGTTTTCCAAACCATTGTTTGTGGAATTTCAAATTGTATTGCCATGCGCCTTGTACTTATCCCTGGATTACTTTCTACAACATCCAGAATATTTTCTTCATGTTCCAAACTGAGCCCTTGCTGTTTTTCAGAAACAATGCTTGCACTTGGGAACATTCCACTTTCGCCAGCACGTGTAAAAACAGTTTGAAACACTTGCCTATTAGGAATTCTTCGATTCGGAAAACGACGTCGATACTCTTCTACTGAACGAACAGTATTACCATTACAAAAACCATAAACAAACACCATATCTGCATATTCTCTATGACTGAAAATGTGAGGCATTTTTATTATTTCGTAACAATTACAACTATCACTTTAATTAACATTTTGTTTCAAATTGTCATATAGGATAACGTTGTCAAACATAACTTGATTAACTTTTTAAAAAGAAAAACCTAATTATCTCGGAAACAAATGAAAATCGGATTTGAACATATGGGCTTATTTTGCCTATTTTAGCTTCCTAGACATGTCCTTAAAATCTTTCCATTTCCTCCCGAATCACCCTGTATATAAAAATGTAATGATTTAGGTAGTTATACTAGTTGTTAATGGTATCACTCGGGAATTGGAGCATGTTGCAAAAAAACTTTTAGAACATAAACTGTAGCAAATTTTATTGTGAACAATATTGTTCTCTTGCTCCTTTGCTCTCAGATGCATAGATATCGAGAAAAATATGAAAATTTGCTGAATTTCGTTATTTTACTAATTGGTAATGGTATTACTTGGAAGTCGGAGCATGTTAAATTGTAGCATATTCAAATGTGTGTATTAATCGTGTTACAAAGGACATTTTACATATTCTAGAAACAAAGAATTTCCAAAAATTAAAATTACAAATTTAGAGTTACTCTTTGCAGTTGAGTAATTTCTTTTGCTACTGCCAAATTTGAATTGTGTGTGCTCATCGTGTTCCTTAAGTCATTTGGAACATCTTAGAAAGAAAAAAAAATTAAAAAATTAAAATTGTGAATTTAGAGCTATTTTGCAATCACGTAATTTTTTTTGCTATTGCCAAATTTGAATTGTGTGCGCTCATCGTGTTCCATAGGTCATTCTGAACATCTTAGGAATAAAAAAAATTGAAATAAAGTATAAAATATATATCGAGTATATATAGTTATATCGAGGTTTAACTGTATTTAAAAAGAGATAAATCGATTTTCAATCAAGTAGAAAAAAAGTAATTCAATCGACCCTAATCCGAACGATAAAGAAGAAAACGAAAGGAAAAGTTAAATAAAACCTACAAGACAATTTCAATATATCAGTGCGTAGGCCTCGGGCAGCAAATTCGTATGTAAACAGGGGGTCGAAACGAATCTACATGAAAGACCGACATACTTTTCATCTCCCGCAAGGGAGGAAGACCATAAAATAAAACAAAGATTCCCCTAATAGAAGTTAGAATCTAAGGGGGAAAGACGCGAATCGCTAAGAACCGAAAAAGGACGAATTTTCTTGGCGGAAAAAGAAAGAAAGTGAAATAACAAATGTCTAATTAAAAGTGACGAGAAATCTCCCGGTCGCAGATGTCGCCTCCGGTCGAGGTTAATTTTTCACTGAGACACCCTTCTTTTTTTGACTCTCCCCGGAAACGAGAGAAACTGGGGTAGGCGTTTTTAACGGATGTGACGTCACGGTTTCGGTTTGATATCGGGCGGTACGCTACATTAACGAATTTAAAAATATATCTGAGCCGTTGAAATTTTCACTGAGAAACGCGATTTACCCTCCCGACAATTTACCCCTGCCGGTTTTGCGCCGGGACGGAATGGTTGACGATCTCGGGGGAGTGAAAAATTGTCTTGGAGCGTGATTTCAATCTTTTTCTTTCCCCGGTTGATTACTATTTAGGAAAAACTCTCTCATAATATAATCTTAAATTATTTAAATAATTAATCTTAAATATCAATTTAGATCGTTACAAAAACTATCAGGAAACTCCAACCCCCAATTTTATTTTAGGAAGGGATGCTGCTTCAAGAGATTGTCCATTAAATAAGCGATTCATCAATCAGTGGATGCTTTGTTAGCGACGTATCTAAGGTGTGTTCCGTCACTTCCTGTTGTTATGAATCCTGATTGATGATTGGATGCCTGATCGATATATTCCCTGGAGGAATCGGGATACGAAAAAAGTGACGATAAGGGTAACCAAATTTCACACTTCAACCCAAAATAAATAGCTTCTAAAAAACTTCACTTATATTAAGATAGATAAAAGATTAACTAAGTTAGTAATAAGTTGAACGATTTGGCTACGTTTATCAATACAGATGTATTTTGTCGTTTTGTGGTTCCGCTAGTCGACGTTGCTCTTCTCATGGATCTTGTTTCAGGCAGAAAGCACAGAATAGCCACTACTGTAGCCTATAAGGAATCTGTAGGAGAACATTGGAAGATATCTTACTATTTGCACAAGACTAGATACTCTTAATAGATAGTTTGTTAATAAATACTGCTAGTAGACGACTAGATCTTGCCAGTAGAAGACTAAATACTTCGTGCAGAAGACTTTTTCTTGCTTTCATGAGACTAAATATTGTTAATGGAGAATTTCTTACTATTTGCAGAAGACTAGATGCTGTTTATAGATAGTGTCTAATAGATATTGCTTATAGACGACTAGATATTGCTGATAGAAGAGTAGATTCTTCGTATAGAAAGCTATTTGTTGCATCAGGGAGAGTAGATGCTGTTAATGGATGATTTCTTACTATTTGCAAAAGACTAGATACTGTTAATAGATAGTTTGCTAATAGATACTGCTAGTAGACGAGTAGATCTTGCCAGTAGAAGACTAAATACTTCGTGCAGAAGACTTTTTCTTGCTTTCATGAGACTAAATATTGTTAATGGAGAATTTCTTACTATTTGCAGAAGACTAGATGCTGTTTATAGATAGTGTCTAATAGATATTGCTTATAGACGACTAGATATTGCTGATAGAAGAGTAGATTCTTCGTATAGAAAGCTATTTGTTGCATCAGGGAGAGTAGATGCTGTTAATGGATGATTTCTTACTATTTGCAAAAGACTAGATACTGTTAATAGATAGTTTGCTAATAGATACTGCTAGTAGACGAGTAGATCTTGCCAGTAGAAGACTAAATACTTCGTGCAGAAGACTTTTTCTTGCTTTCATGAGACTAAATATTGTTAATGGAGAATTTCTTACTATTTGCAGAAGACTAGATGCTGTTTATAGATAGTGTCTAATAGATATTGCTTATAGACGACTAGATATTGCTGATAGAAGAGTAGATTCTTCGTATAGAAAGCTATTTGTTGCATCAGGGAGAGTAGATGCTGTTAATGGATGATTTCTTACTATTTGCAAAAGACTAGATACTGTTAATAGATAGTTTGCTAATAGATACTGCTAGTAGACGAGTAGATCTTGCCAGTAGAAGACTAAATACTTCGTGCAGAAGACTTTTTCTTGCTTTCATGAGACTAAATATTGTTAATGGAGAATTTCTTACTATTTGCAGAAGACTAGATGCTGTTTATAGATAGTGTCTAATAGATATTGCTTATAGACGACTAGATATTGCTGATAGAAGAGTAGATTCTTCGTATAGAAAGCTATTTGTTGCATCAGGGAGAGTAGATGCTGTTAATGGATGATTTCTTACTATTTGCAAAAGACTAGATACTGTTAATAGATAGTTTGCTAATAGATACTGCTAGTAGACGAGTAGATCTTGCCAGTAGAAGACTAAATACTTCGTGCAGAAGACTTTTTCTTGCTTTTATAAGACTAAATATTGTTAATGGAGGATTTCTTACTATTTAGATGCTGTTTATAGATATCGTCTAATAGATATGGCTAGTAGACGACTAGATCTTGCCAATAGAAGACTAAATACTTCGTATAGAAGACTCTTTCTTGCTTCCATGACACTAGATTCAGTTAATGGAGAATTTATTACTATTTGCAGAACATTAGATTCTGTTAATAGATATTGTCCAATAAATACTGCTAATAGACGACTAAATCTTGCTGGTAGAAGGCTAACTACTTCGAGTGAATGGAAATTTTTTTACTATTACTGGCCGTGCTCAGACGCACGGCTAAACCCGAATATTTCTAGTTATATCTATTATATTTTTGTTATTGTGACAAATATTAAGACATTTTATAACATTATGGCATTTCAAACCGGAAGTTGCTTATATCTCGAGTAATATTGGAATTAAACGTACCATGTTTGTACTCATTTTAAAGGATTTTTAATGAAGATTATAAATATGTCGAAATTGAGGTTGACATTTTACACTTGAAGTTAGTTATCATATAATAGAAGTTTTATAATTGAAGTTAATTTAGTGTTTTAACGAACTTTTTAGGTTCGTAAAGTTTTGAAATTTTGATAGTAGTGGTTAATCATCTGAAACTTTCGATCTGAAATACTTTCAAGATAGCCACCACTTCCGGTCTACCATGTTCTTTTTTCACCATGCTTTTTAAAACCTTATTTCTGAGCTAGCGCTCATTCAAAAAAGCTCTACATTTGCACGATTACTCTAGATATGCTATCAAATAGATTGTTATTTGTTGTATCAAAATGTCTTATACAGGGTGGTCAAAAATTCGTATTCCTAGATGTCACTACTACCGAATTATTTAATTGGGTTATTATTATTACTTTTTTTGTAAAAATTTCATTTCCTTTGTTCCAAAAATTACCGATTTACCAGGTTTCCGTTTTCCCCCAACGTATCCACTGTTCTTACTCCAGTTTCAGTTCACTCCGTCGTTGTTAAAAATGCACACTCCATTAAGTAATGGCTTTTGAAAAGTAATAAATTCTTTCGGCGGCAGCGGAGGATACCGGAAGGAGGGAATGAGGAAGGCGGGGAAAAAGGAAACGGGTCAGATTGGAATTTCCCGACGACGACGACCTATGCAAGCGATGCCCTCCTGTTTTTCTATGTAAATGACGTCCTTTTCCTTCCTGTGCTCCTGCTGCATATTTCATATAGCCCGGATCTGGTTTATGTTCCCGCATAGTTTAAAAACGACGTCGTCGCCGACGACTTTTTGCTTCCGGAAAAGTGTCTCGAGAAGGCTAACGGCAAAGAGATTTTTTGATTTATGCAAATTTTTATTACACTTACAGCTCCCTTGTATTAAGAGGGGGAAAACGAGTGAAGGGGAATTTTTAATGGACCCACCATCAAAAGACGATCTGTTTGCATCTCGAATATAAATATATCTATATTTCATATTAATATTTCTTCTTAATATTTTTGCCTTAATCAGGTTCGCTAACAAGGATAACAAATAAGGGCGTAACACAATTAAACGGAATAGGAATGCTCGGAATTCTTATCGCGGCCATTCTGTCGCCTTAATTAAAAACTACCCCGGGTCGTTGTAC
This sequence comes from Onthophagus taurus, assembly GCF_000648695.1. Lineage (NCBI taxonomy): Eukaryota > Metazoa > Arthropoda > Insecta > Coleoptera > Scarabaeidae > Onthophagus > Onthophagus taurus. Next base: position 8,965 of record NW_019280889.1, read on the forward strand.
GCGCGCACAATTTTACACTCGAAATGAAAACCGTATCGAGACCCTTAAAAAGGTTCACTATTTGCGTTGGACCACTACCCTTCGGGTTTGCTGGCGGTTAGACGCTGTGGTAGGCATATGCAAAATACGCCCGCTATAAAAGTGTGCAAGAAATACGACCGCTTAAATGAAAGTATTCGTTTTTATAATGTTGCATTTTTATTTATACAAGAAATTTACTTTAAAAAAATGGTGGAGGAGTTAAATGATGTTGGTTTAAGTGATGTAAGAAAATTTTAGTGTCGGGAAATTTACGAGAGCGCCATAATGTGAAGGGTAATAATTTAAATCAATAAACACGACCCCTAAAGGCTCCAGCAAGGAGGAGTAACCAGCCAAGAATAAGGTGTTCATTAGGGGGTAATTAAGACAAAGGATATTGGCCCGCGAGGGAGCTTCGGCATTAATTAAACAAACTAACGCCCTCTAGTAATCATGGAAAGTGGAAACTGTATGGGGAATTTCCACCAATTATTTATCCCTAACATAGTTCATTTAACTGACCATCCCTTAATACTAAACAATTCTTTACATCTTTACACTTTTTCTTTTTAGAATCCAGTAAACAGCGAAAAATATAAAATAATAGGTTTTATAACGACGTCGATAGCAGCGACGTCGTTTCAGACATCTGTCGTCTCCATGGAGCAGCTGTTCTAGACGTAGTCCTTGCGTAAGGGAGCGTATCACTCGTATCAGACAGTTTCACGAGGCCGCCGCCGCCGCCGTCGTGGCGCTAGCGGCGCCGGAGGCGATCGACGTTGGGATCCGGGGGTGGGGAAACCCCAGTTATTAACCGTCAAGCCGCCATATCGAACCGAGATCCAGCCGCCTAAACCAGAAAAGCAACCGCTCCGTCGGCTATTTCAAATTTAACTCTTATATGAATACGAACAAATTAAATTTTTTATTTGTTAACAAATAAATAAAGTTATAGCCGATTATCTTGATGAATGAAGATCTTGGTGATGTAGTTATTACAACTTAAACAAACATAACTCCGAAGTTTGTAAATTTAAAGAAATGAGGTTATGTATATTTAAAAGCCAGTTAAATTTGCTTTCAAATGCTTTTTAAATCAAATCGATATCTCAATTAGTTCTTGAGATACGATCGTTTAAAGATTGACGTTTTTTAACTTAACCTCTGTGATGGTGATTGAGTCAAAAAATGATATCTTCAACATTTTAAAGTTTAAAGAAATAACCTTGAACATATTAAAAGTCATTTAAATTTGCTTTAAAATGCTTTTTATCCCAAATTGATATCTCACTTCATTCTTGAGATACGCTTCTTTAAACATTGATGTTTCTCAGTTTAGCATAAACGTTTTCAATGCTTTGGTTGTTAAATCTCAATTAAATTTGTTGCAAATTGCTTTGTATTTTACGGCAATATCTCAATTAGTTCTTGAGATATAATTTAATAAAAGTTGATGTCTTTCTGCTTATTAGCTATCATTGCAATTTCAAACAAATAACAACAATTGAAGCCCATGATATTATGTTCATAATAACTTTCTTCTGCAAATAATCAAGGTATAGTTTCTGCCCTTGATATTTAGCCTTTACGTCTGGTTTTACATCTGACATTTATTTGAAGTTTGGACTCTGGCCAAAGTAAGTCCAACCCCTTGCAGGTTGGCATCAGTTTAAGGAGATACCAATTTTTTTCTGCAAGTGTCCATTGTTGCCATTTTCTCCATTTCTTATCTTATTAATAGTTTTGGATATTTTTCTTATAGCGTGGCAGTTACCTAGCACAATTCCAGACATTTTCTTATAGTCTAGACTTTAGAGTACCTTTAATGCAAATCCAGACTTTTTCTTATAGTTAAGAATCCTGTTAGTACAATTTGAACCGTTTGGACTCTGGTTAGATTAAGTCACTTTTTTACCACATGGTGTCTGGTAGTTGTAATTTCAGAATTGTTTTTGAAGTCTAGAATCTACTCAGTGTAATTTCAGACTCTTTCTTGCAGCTTGGCAGCTACCCAACACAATTCCAAACATTTTCTTAGAGTCTAGAGTCGCGCCAATATTGTTCCAGACATTTTTTTATAGTTATTATCATGTCAGTGCAGTTCGAGACATTTTCTGGAAGTGTTTCGTTGTATGGTCACTGCAAATCCAAATATGTTTTTGAAATGTGTCGTCTAACCAGAGCAATTTTAGATTTTTTCTTGTAGGTTACCATCAGTTAAAGGAGATACCAATTTTTTTCTGCAAGTGTCCATTGTTGCCATTTTCTCCATTTCTTATCTTATTAATAGTTTTGGATATTTTTCTTATAGCGTGGCAGTTACTTAGCACAATTCCAGACATTTTCTTATAGTCTAGACTCTAGAGTACCTTTAACGCAAATCCAGACTTTTTCTTACAATTAAGAATCCTGTTAGTACAATTTGAACCGTTTGGACTTTGGTTAGAGTAAGTCCAAACACTTCATTACCGCATGGTGTCTGGTAGTTGTAATTTCAGAATTGTTTTTGAAGTCTAGAATCTACTCAGTGTAATTTCAGACTCTTTCTTGCAGCTTGGCAGCTACCCAACACAATTCCAAACATTTTCTTAGAGTCTAGAGTCGCGCCAATATTGTTCCAGACATTTTTTTATAGTTATTATCATGTCAGTGCAGTTCGAGACATTTTCTGGAAGTGTTTCGTTGTATGGTCACTGCAAATCCAAATATGTTTTTGAAATGTGTCGTCTAACCAGAGCAATTTTAGATTTTTTCTTGTAGGTTGGCATCAGTTAAAGGAGATACCAATTTTTTTCTGCAAGTGTCCATCGATGCCACTTTCTCCATTTCTTATCTTATTAATACTTTTAGATATTTTTCTTATAGCGTGGCAGTTACCTAGCACAATTCCATACATTTTCTTATAGTCTAGACTTTAGAGCACCTTTAATGCAAATCCAGACTTTTTCTTACAATTAAGAATCCTGTTAGTACAATTTGAACCCTTTGGACTTTGGTTAGAGTAAGTCCAAACACTTCTTTACCGCATGGTGTCTGGTAGTTGTATTTCAGAATTGTTTTTGAAGTCTAGAATGTACTTAGTGTAATTTCAGACTCTTTCTTGCAGCTTGTCAGCTACCCAACACAATTTCAAACATTTTCTTAGAGTCTAGAGTTGCGCCAATATTATTCCAGACATTTTTTTATAGTTATTATCATGTCAGTGCAGTTCGAGACATTTTCTGGAAGTTTTTCGTTTGATTTTCCAGATTTGTTTTTGAAATGTGCCATCTAACCAGAGCAATTCTAGTTTTTTTCTTGCAGGTTGGCATCAGTTCAAGGAGATATCAACTTTTTTCTTGTTGCCATTTTCACTATGTCTTATCTTATTAATATAGAAGTTTTTCTGTGAACAAGAAAAATTAAAGATGTTAAGATACTCAACCGCAACAAGTAATATCTACAATTTTAACCCTAACCAAAAAAAAAGACCGCCGTAACCACCCACTTTAGGTTTTCGTTCTTCTCCAACGAAATTAATATTTTAATTAAAAGCCCATACTCGTAGATCTCACCCCTCAGCCTCTTTGTACAAAACTCCCAAAAATCTTCGTATCGCCATATCAACCGAGCGGCACACCTATAATTACTCATTTATCCGGGTTAAGCTGGCGTGCCGCTCGCCGGTTTCGGCATACCAGAAACTGCTCAACGTACGTAAGGGAAGAGAGCAACTTGTCAGTAATTATTAATTAACAGCGCCGAGCTTTCAGCCGGCTTTCTGAGCTTTTACCGGCTTCGGAAGCTTTGCTGCTTCGTTCTCTCGCAAAGAGAAGCTTGGTGGGTGGTGGAAGTGATGCGAGGGGTTCCTTTGGGGGTCGAGAGAGTGAGATGGAAAAGGGGAGAAAACCGTCGAGGAATATGCATATATGAGACTAGACCGTAACTAGAGAGGGCTAGAGAGACTTCTCTCGAGAGCCAGACAGCGCAGAGTTTGGAAACTGGAGGAGAAATAGTTGAAGGTTCGCATTCGAACCGTCCGATGGGAATTAGTTTTTGTTCTTTTTCTCAACGAGAATAGAAGGAGGATTTAAATATTTCGAATGGAAATTATTTTTATTTTTTTTTCTTTTTGATGAATTAAACATGGGGTGGTCGAAATATATCGTCAAATGAATAATTACACTCGTTTATCGTTGCCCGGGGAGACAAGAGAATCGCAATTGCGCCCAGAACAAATGACAATCAGCACCTCACCGCCCCCGCTTTTAATGAGAAATTGTTCGGGATTCTTGTTTCGATGGCGAAGACGCCGTCAAAAAGGTCCTCTTGAAATATAAGCAGATAAAATTGATTTTCTTGAATCAAGAATTTATCTTGGGTTGTTTGAAATTACGTGTTTATCCGGAGAATTACGCGGAGGATGGAAGTTCTAAGCGCGATTTAGGCAAACAATCACGAAACACGTCCTTGTCTAGGAGTTACTAATCCTTCACTTAACCGTAAGCTTGGTTAAGATTCCTAGAGAGAATTTTATATTTTATATTCTGTATAAGAAATGCTGCCGCAAAGGAATAATATTCGTAATGAAGGAAACAGCTAAATCTTCATTAAGAAGGGAGCAACTCGAGACCCTAGACCATAATAATCTTTCTTCTAAACATTTCGCGCGGTATTTAGCGAGGTATGGCCTTCATTAATTAGTATAACTTCACCCAAGGGGATTCCCCGGGTACTTCTCACACCCCTTTTCTTGAAGATATTAAATTTCTTACTTCCTCGTTCGATAAAATTATAAAAATTAAGATTAACATTTTAGGCTCAGATCTCGAGAGAGAGAAAGAAGTGAAAAAGAAATATATGAATTCACACCCTAAGGTAGTAGAGCGTTTTGGAGTCGCAAGGGCTTATTTGTTTCGGGGTTGTGGCGCCACCCTTGTGACCTGGGTGCTGAAATATCGCCGACGAGGTGTGTATAAAAACGGATACCGGGGCTTAATATTTGGGAACGCCCGGGTTATGATCCCCGGGGATTCACAAATATGCAATATAGCGAGCATAAATTGATTCCGAACGAAACCCTAAGGGAGGGAGAAAAAGTCGGATCGCTTTTTTTGTTTTCCCTTGAAGATGGAGACTTCGAGAAACAAAAATCGCTTTAACAATGAATTTGCTGAAGTGTGGAAGCTTTATTTTCGAGCGAGTCTAATATCAAATTAAAGCTTAAAATGATGTATGTATAGGTGGTTGTTCCAACATGAATTGATTTTTATCAATACATTTTTAAAAACAACCGTGTAAAATTGAGAGCGAGAGAGAGAGAAAGTAACTTTATTCAGCTATCGACCGTTATAGGATCTTTCCGCTTACATTAATTATAAAATAACAGTATATTTATGTTGAGTTCTTCGTATAATGTTTTAGGTCTTTCTTCGTTCGTTCGAGTCTTGCACATCTGATGTAGGGTGTCTTTTTTTTCTGCAAAAAGGCTTCTCCCAGTAATAATATCCCTATATGTAGCTAGCTACAGCTTTAGCTATATACCCACTCTATGGAGGAAAGTAAAGGTGATCTTCATACCTAAAGGTGGTAGGCGTTCAAACGCGGATCCCAAGACGTACAGAACAATTAACCTAACTTCATTTCTCCTCAAAGGGATGGAAAAGGTAATCGATCAATATCTTAGGAATGGAGTGCTTGTCACTAATCCACTCCACCCTAGCTTACCAGAAAGCAAAATCAACAATTACCGCTCTCCATGCTTTGACTAGCACTTTAGAGGAGGCAATTGCAACCAAAGAGATAGCCCTATGTGCTTTGATAGACATACAGGGTGCTGTCCGACGGCTGCTTTGGAAGCCCTCACACCGCTCCATTTACATATACAAAAGGAGGCACCCTTATCACTGAAAACAGTTTCTTCGCTCAAGTTGATGCAGGGTAACCTCAGAGGACACCTCGAGATTCTCAAGGACCCATGTCTAAATCACCTGATTGAAATTAAAACGGACCTCATACCGACAGAATACAATTTCAATCAGCCGTATAAGCTCATATTTAGAAGCAGGGATGATTGATTACTTCAAAGACAGTAAGATCTGGAGTAGGCATGGACATCAGTGGACCAAATAGCCACATCAAATTGCCCCTCAGCTCGGACTTAACAATTTTCCAAGCAGAAGTTCTTGCTATAAACTTCTGCACCGCTTTGAACCTACAGAAGGGACAAAAAGGTGCATCCATAAACATTTTCACAGACAGTCGGGCCGCCTTAAAGGCAATTTAGGCCTACACGTGTAACTCCGCACTCATCAGAGAATGTACCAGCAACCTGAGAGAACTCGCTAGGGGCAATGATGTTACCCTATGGTGGGTTCCAGGTCACATTGAGGGCATTGAGAAGGCGGACAAGCTGGTTGTGGACTACAAAAAAGCAATAATCAACAACTGGGAGGTTTCAAAGATAGGTCCAGGTCACAGACAAGCGAAGAGTATGGTAACTCCGTCGCAAAAGAAAACCAAAGAGGTTTTATGCCTCAGCAAAGGGGATTTAAGAACGCTCTCAGGCTACCTGACCGGCCATGCGCCTCTAAAATACCACCTCTTCCACATTGGACAAGTTGAGGACCAAACTTGTCGACTATGCAACGACGAGTCAGAAACTGCTGAACATACACTGTGCAATTGTGTCGCCAGAGGCCGTTTAAGACATAACATTTTCGGTAAAACTCCTCTGTTACCTACCGACATAAAAGTTCAAGACCTCAGGACAATACTGAGGTTCATTAAGGACCTACATTTGCCCTAAACCTTTGGAGGGCTAAAGTTACATTACATTACATTACATTACATAGAATACATATCGGGTAGGCGGACCAACCAACCTTGCACCGCGACCCTAAGGATCTATTGTACCCCGATAGATATCGTTATCAAATTTCACCGTGCAGTCCAATGCTCTTAACGAACATTAATACCTTCTTGCTCGGCGAAAGGTCATTCAGATCTTTTGAGGAGATAAACTGCGACCCAAAAATCGAGAATCTGATACGGTTAACGGCAGGGCAGTGGCATAAAACATGCTCAACCGTCTCTGCTTCCTCCGCACATAGTCGGCATTCAACATCGTCGGCTAAACCCAACAAGTTGAGGTGTGCTTTTAATCGGCAGTGCCCAGTAAAAACACCCATTAGAACTTTTATGCTACTACGGGCAAGTCCTAAAATATTCCCGGGTTTAACAGTGGCGATGTTAATAAACACCTTAGCATGTCTCATTCCAGGAGAACTGGTCCACAGTAGGCGAAGTCTCTCTTCAGCCCACAGTCCAATCCTATATTTGGCCATCGCAAATGAAGGGCTAAAGTTACAATAGATCTTATAGGTCGCAGTAACGAGAGGGGCCGCTCTCCTCAGCTCGGCAGCATTAATAATAATAATACGGTGTCTTGGAGAATTTTTCTTTTAGTATTTTATGCCTCACTGAGATTGGTTTTATTTCCGTTCTTGAATATAGATCTTCACTGTTTATGTTGTGGAGTGGATTGTTCGGGTGTCTAATTTTTGTCAAAATCCGTAAACATTTTGTTCTGCTTTCCTGATTACTTCCTTTGTTGACTCCGGGGAACATATAGGGAGTGGTCGGCATATACTTTTATAAATCTGTGTCGCCGAGTTTTGCTCCTCTTGTTACCTCTGTTTGTATTTTTTTGTAGTGTGCTTTGAATTTTAACTTGTTGTCCAGGGTTATGCCCAAATATTTGACCAAGGTTGTAGGTTTTGTAATTGATGTGCCTGTTGTGATGTGCTGGGATTGATTGGTGATTCTAGAGTGTGGAATCAATAGTTTGAATTTGTCCGGATTGGGGGTGACTTTCCATTTGTGGAACCATGATGATATGTTGTTTTTCCATGCGATATTAGTGTTGTGTCACCTACGTATGAAGTATGTAGCTACCCGGATCAATATAGTTATATCAATTATATATCATAGCAGTAGACGTTGTGCAGGGTAGGTGAAATTGGGGATCCTTGAGGTAGTCCTTGGAGAGGGGAGAAAGCATTATTAATTTTGATGCTCAGTATCCTGTCGCGAAGATATTCATCTATAACTTTCAGGTAGGGTGTAGGTTTTATACATCTTGTATAGAAAGCCCTGGTGCCAGACTGCGTCGAAGGCTTTATTTATGTCAAGAAATAAGATCGCGGTTTTTCGGTGATGTAGATTCGTTATTTGTATGTTATTTGTGAGAATAATGAGTGGATGGATTGTTAATTGTTTCTGTTTGAAGCCGAATTGGTATATAGGGATTTTGTCTTTGATAAGGTGAAGAATTCTGGAGTTAAGGATACTTTCGTAGATTTTTCCAATTACAGAATTGTTGCTGGTGGCGCGTCATTATCAGCATTACTATATCTGGCAACCGTGCTTATGCCAGATATATTGACAAAGGTATCTATCTGGAATTGGTCCGCGAAACGAGCTCTTAGTTTTTTTATTAGTTCATTTCTGCTCTGATTTTTTGGCTTATTCAATTCGTATATGTATGTGTCAATTATGTAGTCATGGATTGACATCGGTTTATGAATTGACCATGCCTGGTGTCCTATTTCCCCGCAAGCTAAGCATGATACAGGGAGGTTTGTAGTGTAGTTGATAGTTCGTCTAGTATTAGAAAAGTTATGTGACATGTTTTTAGGAACTTTTCTGCTTAAAATGAATAAATCTATAACATATTAACATATGTACCATTCCTCATGAAACACATTGATTTTTATCAATACATTTTTAAAAACAACATAAATAACAAAAAAATTTAAAATTCAAAGAATCGTAGAAGCTTTATTTTCGAAATTTAAAAAACAAATTAAATTTTAAACTGTTTTTTTCTCAAAACGTAAGGGAGGGGGAAAATTCGGATCACTTTTTTTCATTTCCATTGAAGATAAAGACAAAAATTAATTTGTTAATATAAAAAATTGATTAAAAAAAGAAATTTGTTCTTTTCTGGTATAAAATTAATTAAAATTTTCCTCGCAAACGTCTGACGGTGTAATTTTCTTTTGTGTTCCTCTTCTGTATTTGCTGTTGCAGCAGCCGTTCCTGTATTTCCGCTCTGGTTTTGGGCCTCGCCCAAACGGCTCAAGCTTCGATCAAAGGAACCAATTAAGATATTTATGCAAGTGGAAATGGGAGTTGGGCATAAACAAGGATCCCTCCTCTCGACGTTTCAACTCCGACTTCAGCCGCAGCTCTTTTCAGCGTTATTTAATTAATTACAACTATGTTAAATTTCCTTATAAAAAAAAAACACGTTAAATTTAAATCCAGCGTCATAAAGCTACAAAATTGTTTGCCGAGGGTTGAGAAGATACCAAACAAACCATAAAGTGCTGTATATGTAAATTCTCAATTCGCTTCATATCAGGGATTCTCAAAAATCCCGGTAACAAGGCGGATTTCAACCCCCGATGTTCCTCGATTTTACCCTCAGGACGTAATAGGGTAGTTATTTAGTTAACCTCCGCGCTCTGCCCTCGAGATCGCGAAGGTAAAGAGGGAAAATAAAGTAAGCTCGAAGAATGGGATTTGTAATTTAGAGGGATGTCGGAATTAAGGGTAGTTTATAGGTAAACCAGCCCAGGTCTTTAACTGATGGCAAAACGAAGGGTGGACGAAGTTTTTATTTCATTTAAATTCACACAAAAATCTTAATATTTAGAATAGAAAAGAGTTTTCGATGTCGACAATTACACAACGACCAAGATAAACAACCAACGCAAAGGCAATACAACATAAAAACCTCCAAAAGGGGCTGTAAAACTCACAAACACCGTCGAGGGCCGAAGCTGGTTCCCATTTTAATAAGCAAATGGTTTAAAATTAGTAAGAAACTTTAAAAGACGTTCCGAGCAAACAACGCTGTTAGATCGTGAATCTTTCCCTTGCTACTCGTAATTACATTCACAGTCTAAGATCCGAGAAGGTCGGAGCCTTTATTCCGCGTTTATGTATTCATGGCAACGCACAAGATTAAGGAGATGGCCGGCCAGAGGAAGAACGGAAGCCCGGAGAACGTATTAGGTATTATGCATGCCGGATTTGGATACTAATGGAGCGGGCTTTATGGAAAATTTAGTCACCCCCTCAAACGGGCATGATGGACCATAACTGGGGATTATGCACCAACGATTATTATAGTTATGGTGGTCACTTCGCCTAAGTGCAAAAGGATCAGCAAATTTACCATCAAATATCTAAAACTTAACAGATTACACATATTTTTATTTTTGAAATAACAAGCTATGTAACATTTTAAAGAAGACACTTTAAGGTTTAATTTGATGCCAAAATCGTTTCTTAAATTTCGTAAATAAAGTTTCCACGATTCTTTGAATTTTAACATTATTTCTTACTTATAGTTAAAATCAATATAACAATAAAAACACATAAAACAACAATAAAAAAAAATTAAATTCAATTTAACTTTCAACACTGTTCTACAACGTTGTCAATTTGTCAAACGACTCAGGTAAGGTAAGCGTGAGTCTTCAGGGTTATTTGTGGGTTCAACGCTTGAGTAAATGCGTACAAAAATAAATAACAAAACTCTCAGTGAAATAATTAATAATATTATCTTTTAACCTGTCGTTAATACGAAGTAAATTAATTAACCGGTTTTAATAATTGAATGATACGTAATGAAATTGTAATAACATAACCAAACAAAATAATAACTCAAATTAATCGTAATTAAGGTAAGTGAAATTTCAAAAGAAAATTAAAATAAAAACAAGGAATAATAATGAAATTGAAAATTATAACTTAGCTTATCTTGTAGATTATTGAAGTTCTCGGATAAGGAAACTTGGACTCNATAAATAACAAAAAAATTTTAAAATTCAAAGAATCGTAGAAGCTTTATTTTCGAAATTTAAAAAACAAATTAAATTTTAAACTGTTTTTTTCTCAAAACGTAAGGGAGGGGGAAAATTCGGATCACTTTTTTTCATTTCCATTGAAGATAAAGACAAAAATTAATTTGTTAATATAAAAAATTGATTAAAAAAAGAAATTTGTTCTTTTCTGGTATAAAATTAATTAAAATTTTCCTCGCAAACGTCTGACGGTGTAATTTTCTTTTGTGTTCCTCTTCTGTATTTGCTGTTGCAGCAGCCGTTCCTGTATTTCCGCTCTGGTTTTGGGCCTCGCCCAAACGGCTCAAGCTTCGATCAAAGGAACCAATTAAGATATTTATGCAAGTGGAAATGGGAGTTGGGCATAAACAAGGATCCCTCCTCTCGACGTTTCAACTCCGACTTCAGCCGCAGCTCTTTTCAGCGTTATTTAATTAATTACAACTATGTTAAATTTCCTTATAAAAAAAAAACACGTTAAATTTAAATCCAGCGTCATAAAGCTACAAAATTGTTTGCCGAGGGTTGAGAAGATACCAAACAAACCATAAAGTGCTGTATATGTAAATTCTCAATTCGCTTCATATCAGGGATTCTCAAAAATCCCGGTAACAAGGCGGATTTCAACCCCCGATGTTCCTCGATTTTACCCTCAGGACGTAATAGGGTAGTTATTTAGTTAACCTCCGCGCTCTGCCCTCGAGATCGCGAAGGTAAAGAGGGAAAATAAAGTAAGCTCGAAGAATGGGATTTGTAATTTAGAGGGATGTCGGAATTAAGGGTAGTTTATAGGTAAACCAGCCCAGGTCTTTAACTGATGGCAAAACGAAGGGTGGACGAAGTTTTTATTTCATTTAAATTCACACAAAAATCTTAATATTTAGAATAGAAAAGAGTTTTCGATGTCGACAATTACACAACGACCAAGATAAACAACCAACGCAAAGGCAATACAACATAAAAACCTCCAAAAGGGGCTGTAAAACTCACAAACACCGTCGAGGGCCGAAGCTGGTTCCCATTTTAATAAGCAAATGGTTTAAAATTAGTAAGAAACTTTAAAAGACGTTCCGAGCAAACAACGCTGTTAGATCGTGAATCTTTCCCTTGCTACTCGTAATTACATTCACAGTCTAAGATCCGAGAAGGTCGGAGCCTTTATTCCGCGTTTATGTATTCATGGCAACGCACAAGATTAAGGAGATGGCCGGCCAGAGGAAGAACGGAAGCCCGGAGAACGTATTAGGTATTATGCATGCCGGATTTGGATACTAATGGAGCGGGCTTTATGGAAAATTTAGTCACCCCCTCAAACGGGCATGATGGACCATAACTGGGGATTATGCACCAACGATTATTATAGTTATGGTGGTCACTTCGCCTAAGTGCAAAAGGATCAGCAAATTTACCATCAAATATCTAAAACTTAACAGATTACACATATTTTTATTTTTGAAATAACAAGCTATGTAACATTTTAAAGAAGACACTTTAAGGTTTAATTTGATGCCAAAATCGTTTCTTAAATTTCGTAAATAAAGTTTCCACGATTCTTTGAATTTTAACATTATTTCTTACTTATAGTTAAAATCAATATAACAATAAAAACACATAAAACAACAATAAAAAAAAATTAAATTCAATTTAACTTTCAACACTGTTCTACAACGTTGTCAATTTGTCAAACGACTCAGGTAAGGTAAGCGTGAGTCTTCAGGGTTATTTGTGGGTTCAACGCTTGAGTAAATGCGTACAAAAATAAATAACAAAACTCTCAGTGAAATAATTAATAATATTATCTTTTAACCTGTCGTTAATACGAAGTAAATTAATTAACCGGTTTTAATAATTGAATGATACGTAATGAAATTGTAATAACATAACCAAACAAAATAATAACTCAAATTAATCGTAATTAAGGTAAGTGAAATTTCAAAAGAAAATTAAAATAAAAACAAGGAATAATAATGAAATTGAAAATTATAACTTAACTTATCTTGTAGATTATTGAAGTTCTCGGATAAGGAAACTTGGACTCTTCAATGGAATCAGTAAAAATGATTCTTGATTGGATTGAAATAATTCTTCGGAATGGATTAATTGGATCAGGTAAGAGTTTATTTTCTTGTTTATTATTTATTAATCTTCTTATTTTAACTTATTAAACAATAACTTTACTATTTTTGAGGTTATGTCACAATGGTGATTGACAAGTAACCTAACTTTTGTTGTGGTTTTTTAAACAATCGCGGACAAAATTAGCGTGCACTCCTCATCACGTTCGAAATCACACTAAAATCTACCAATTTCTTTTGTTTATTGCTAGAACATTTCAAATAACGTTTTCTGATTGGTTAAATTCTTCAACTTGAAATTCTTAATTTAAATTTCTCCGGTACTACCAACTTTGAAATGTCAAATGTCACCAATTAAATTTTATCAAAAATTATTAAAGATTCTATTTCAACAATATTTATGCACGAAATGTTGTAGTTTTATTGCTTTAACTTTATTTTGCTGATTTCGGAACATTTTCTTTTAGATTTCAACGTCCAGCTTCAAAAATATATTCAAATATTTAATGTACGGATTTTCGTCCAATTCTTCATCAAAACTCCCATATAATGGATGGTTTTCGTCCTTGAGATGCTAAGATTATCATTTTCAATAATATCAACTGGACAAATATGAATTACAATAAGAAATTAATGAAAAATGAAATTTGAGGTTATGTCACTGTCGAAATTCTACAAAATTACTTCGTATCGACTTTACATGGATTAAATACAATAAAAAACGTAAACGGCCAACAATACATAATGAATCTATCATATTTACAACATTTTATTGATACAAAAATAAATTTCTATAATTATTATTCATAACCTCACCTACGATTAATACGATTATGCAAAATTAAAAAAAAAAATAATGAATAACTTGGTTTGGTTATATTATTATACTAATAATATATCTGATTAATATCTGATTAATACATTAATAATAGTAATAATAGTAATAATCGATTTTGGACGGTTGTTTTTAAAAATGTATTATTAAACATCAACATTTAAAGAGACCTATCTCAAGAATTAATTGATATATCAAGTTGAGATAAAAAGCATTTGAAAGGAAATTTAATGGACTTTTATGATGTTCAAGGTTATTTCTTCAAAGCTTAAAATGTTGAAGATATCATTTTTTGACTCAATCACCATCACAGAGGTTAAGTTAAAAAGTACCAATTTTTAAACAGTCGTATCTCAAGAACTAATTAAGATATCGATTTGATTTAAAAAGCATTTGAAAGAAAATTTAATTGACTTTTATGATGTTCAACGTTATTGCTTCAAAGTTTAAAACGTTGATATTATGATTTTTTGATTAAATTACCAACACCGAGATTAAGTTAAAAAACATCAATCTTGAAACGATCGTATCTCAAGAACTAATTGAGATATCGATTTGATTTAAAAAATATTTGAAAGCAAATTTAATCTATATTTAACGCGTTCAAGGTCATCTCTTTAAATCTTCAAATTTCCAAGTTACACTATTTTGATATCGATCACAAATATTAATCAGAAAAGGCAATGTTTAAAGAGTCGTATCTCAAGAATTAATTGAGATATCAAGTTGAGATAAAAAGGATTTGAAAGGAAATTTAATTGACGTTTATGATATTCGAGGTTATTTCTTCAAAGTTTGAAACGTTGAAATTATGATTTTTTTGCTACTTATAGTAAAAATCAATATTGTACGGTTGTTTTTAAAGATGTATTGATCAAAATCAGTTCAAGTTGGAATAACCACCTATATATCATTTTAAAGAAAACAATTTAAGGTTCAATTTGATATTAGACTCATTTCTTAAATTTCAAAAATGAAGCTTCCACGATTCTTTGAATTTTAACATTTTTTTTCTACTTATAGCAAAAATCAATATTGATAAAAATCAGTTCAAATTGGAAAAACCACCTATATATCATTTTAAAGAAGACGATTTAAGCTTTAATTTGATATTAGACTCGTTTCTTAAATTTCGAAAATAAATCTTCCACGATTTTTTGAATTATAACACTTTTTTGCTATTTATAGAAAAAATCGATATTGCACGGTTGTATTCAAAAATATATTGATCAAAATCAGTTCAAGTTGGAACAACCACCTATATGTCATTTTAAAGAAGACGATTTAAGCTTTAATTTGATATCAGACTCGCTTCTTAAATTTCAAAAATAAAGCTTCCACGATTCTTTGAATTTTAACATTTTTTTGTTATTTATGATAAAATCAAAATTGCAGTGTTGTTTTTAAAAATGTATTAATAAAAATCAATTTAAATTGGAACAACCACCTATATATCATTTTAAAGAAGACGATTTAAGCTTTAATTTGATATTAGACTCGTTTCTTAAATTTCGAAAATAAATCTTCCACGATTTTTTTAATTATAACACTTTTTTGCTATTTATAGAAAAAATCGATATTGCACGGTTGTATTCAAAAATGTATTGATAAAAATCAGTTCAAATTGGAAAAACCACCTATATATCATTTTAAAGAAGACAATTTAAGGTTTAATTTGATATTAGACTCGTTTCTTAAATTTCGAAAATAAATCTTCCACGATTTTTTTAATTATAACACTTTTTTGCTATTTATAGAAAAAATCGATATTGCACGGTTGTATTCAAAAATGTATTGATAAAAATCAGTTCAAATTGGAAAAACCACCTATATATCATTTTAAAGAAGACAATTTAAGGTTCAATTTGATATTAGACTCATTTCTTAAATTTCAAAAATGAAGCTTCCACGATTCTTTGAATTTTAACATTTTTTTTCTACTTATAGCAAAAATCAATATTGCACGGTTGTATTCAAAAATATATTGATCAAAATCAGTTCAAGTTGGAACAACCACCTATATATCATTTTAAAGAAGACGATTTAAGCTTTAATTTGATATTAGACTCGTTTCTTAAATTTCAAAAATAAAGCTTCGACGATTCTTTGAATTTTAACTTTTTTTTTTCTACTTATAGCAAAAATTAATATTGCATGGTTGTTTTTAAAAATTCATTGATAAAAATTAGTTCAAGTCGGAACAACCACCTATATATCATTTTAAAGAAGACGATTTAAGCTTTAATTTGATATTAGACTCGTTTCTTAAATTTCGAAAATAAATCTACGATTTTTTGAATTATAACACTTTTATGCTATTTACAGAAAAAATCGATATTGCACGGTTGTATTTAAAAATGTATTGATAAAAATCAGTTCAAATTGGAAAAACCACCTATATATCATTTTAAAGAAGACAATTTAAGGTTCAATTTGATATTAGACTCATTTCTTAAATTTCAGAAATGAAGCTTCGACGATTCTTTGAATTTTAACATTTTTTTTTCTACTTATAGCAAAAATTAATATTGCATGGTTGTTTTTAAAAATTCATTGATAAAAACTAGTTCAAGTCGGAACAACCACGTATATATCATTTTAAAGAAGACAGTTTAAGGTTCAATTTGACATTAGAGTCGTTTCTTAAATTTCGGTTATTTGATTTTTATTAGAATTTTTATTAGGTCAAATATAGGGCGATTTTTAAAAATTTTTATCTTAGAAATTATTTACCTTGGAAATTTAAAATTTGGTACAATCCAACCTCAATACTTCTTTTATAACCTAAAAATACGATTTACGAGAAATTAATTTTTTTATTTTCACTTTCCTAGTCTTGTTTGTAGTCTTCTTTGCAGTCTTGTGCTAGCAGGATATATAAGGAAAGCTTCTTCTTCTATTACCAGTATTTAGCTTTATGCTGCAGACATTCCATATTCCGCGAATCGGAATGGAGTAGTATAAAGGCCTCTGGCATCAGTATTTAGTCTTCTGCCAACAATACCTAATCGTCTGTAAGCAATATATAGTCTTCTGCCAGCTGTATCTAATAATCTGTAACATGTATCTAGTATTTTATAAGCAGAATAAGAAGCAGTCTGGTCATACATTAGCAATATCTAGTTTTAATATGTGGTGTGCAATGTTCTGCCTATATCTGGGTTATATAAATTATTACTTAATCAAAACTTTATAATTATTTTGAGAATTAAAACAAAATATTCGACTGAGTTAAAGTTTCTGCCCTAATCGGTACCCCCTTTTTCTATTTTTTAGGCATTGCTGATCTGGAGGTTGCTATTTTCGTCTCACCCTCCCAGGTCCAGAGGAACGAATGCGGGGTGGTCGTGAAGGGGGTGGAAAGAAGCAGCTCGAAATACTGGGTAGCAAAGGACGGAAGGAAGGTGCGGCGGGGGTGAAAGTTCCCTTCCATCGTCTCCACCCCCGCCAGCTTCCAGGATATTCTCTGGAAGCGACAATAAATCAAGACTGGGATTTAATTAAATCTTGCATTGAAGTTGCGCGGGTCGCCGCTCGCCGCGCTGCGGAGCCGCAAGTGGCGGAGGAGGGGGTTTCGCCGTAGGGGAGGTTCACCCCATCCCTACCGTCACCACTACCGACGCCGCCGCCTCCGCCCCCAACCCGGATGGTGCTATCCCCGACGTCCGCGTCCGTTTGGCGGTCATAATTTTTAATTATTGTTGGGAACGCAACGACAGCAGCAGCAGCAACGAGAAAGAAGACAAAAAGCTGGAGGTGGAGAATTTTTTCCCTTAACATAAAAAAATGAAAGCTCCACATAACCCATACGTATAACTGAATACATTAGCCCTTGCCCTTTTTAAGATCAAACGAGAAGCCCTTTTACGGCCAATCGATCCGCACGGTCCGAAAGACATCTGCAAGAACTCCAAGTCCGTCGGAGAGATCAAAGCTCACGCGAAAGCTCTCGACCGGCTTATACGGCGGACAATCCGTAATTGAAACGAGATCCGTAAGGTCCCGCTAAATTCCCCAGAATTAGACCCCGTCCATTCGGAAAAGCTTTGAAAGCTTCTTTTATTACATCACTGAAAATGAGAAAAATTCCCAACGCAACACTAACGGTTGGTCGAAAAGAAGCAAAACAGCACCTATCCGAGGCGAAAATCTTAACCCAACCGCAAAAGGGACTTGAAAGCTCCCCAATAAAAATGTTATAATCGACCACATGCGTCGACCGCAAACCATATCAGCCAATCGGAAATCGTCTTCTAACCGCAAAGCCACGCCTAGTCTAACCGCAAACCAACCGCAAGGAAAGGTGCGTCGAGACGCTGGAATATGAAAGCTCGTTGGAGCTTCGATTAACCACACGGAGAGCTTTTAACCCAAAATGTTTTGTGTTGAGACTTATCATATATAACACAAAACGATAAATTTTTTTTATCAATAAACGATATCTTTAATGAGAGCTTTTTTGATAAGAAAAAAAGCTCTCACCAACGCACTCTAACGTCTAGGGGAGAAACTTGAGTGTACTTTAAGACGAGACAAACGTCGTAAAGAAATACTCTCTTAAAACTCCCCCCTTTCTTGGGACCGCGCTAAGATCGGATTTTGCATCTTTTAAATTTAGCAAATCGCAAAAAATTGATTTAATTTTTCTCTAAAATAATTTTTTAATTTATACAAAGAAATTATTATAAACAAAAAAAATACTTCTATAATCAAGTTGCAACAAAAACATTCTTACCTTGAGTATTGATTTTTCGCGATGTTCCACGAAACGTTACGAACGCGCACTCGTTAAGAAAAGCTCCGACTTTCAGCCGGGAACTTTTCTGCCCCCTATTTTCCGTACCCTTTAAGATGCGATGTAAGAAACGGGGAGTTTCGCAAGACGTTCACAGATTGCGCTAGAGTGAAGAGAAAAATTTAAAAGCTCTCCCGGAGGCTGTCTATGGGAAATTTGCGGTCGCTTTGATACTCTGTATTGGTAGTCTCGGCAATATTCTATTCATCCTTCTCTGTCTGGCGATGATGCTTGTTTGATTTCGCTTTTCCAACCCGCCCCGAGGTGATTAGAGATTACTGAAATGAGGATCGAAAATGAATAGTGTCTGCTTTCGTAATGTCATGAAATATTTTTTAAAATTTTGTCTGCATAGCTAAATGGAACAGAATTTAGTTAGCCTATCTAAATATCCCATGTGCTTCTCTCCTTGAAGTGTCTTTTCAAGGATTTAGCAGAAATATCTTTCTGCCATCGCAAGTTTGATAGAGAACAGCAAGATCACTGAAAAGTTCAAATATCGTGGATGCACCATTTGGCAAATGGAAATCGACAAATCGGCAAATAGACAACTTTTAATAAATGAATCATCTATTCGGCGCATTTAGAGCTGTCATGTCGGTACTTTCTACTACACAAGAAAGAATCTGTATAAAAAATGACACAATCCGCACTCTAGAACTTATTCGTCCAGATGTGACGTTAGAAGTTTAGTGAAAAGTAGTGTTGTTGAATTTTGTTGTTCAAAATATGATAAATGGTTATTAGGTGTGATTATTACAGATCATATTAAGAAGAAAGCTTTGAGCTTTAATTTAAAATAAGTCTTATTCCTTAATTTCAATAAATACGGCTTCCAAGAATTTTTAAATTAGCATCTTTTTTTTGACACTTTTAGGTTATACGAAAATGTAAGTTTTGCTTCAACATTCTTTTTCTCAATATTTTTCCAATCCAACCCAACAATTATTATACACCGTTGTAAAGAGAAAGCTTTGAGCTTTAATTTAGAACAAGTCTTATTCCTTAACTTCAATAAATACGGCTTCCAAGAATTTTTAAATCAGCATCCGTTTTTGACACTTTTAGGTTATACGAAGATGTAAGTTTTGCTTCAACATTTTTTTTCTCAATATTTTTCCAATCCAACCCTACAATTATTATACATCATTTTAAAGAGAAAGCTTTGAGCTTTAATTTAGAACAAGTTTCATTCCTTAATTTCAATAAATACGGCTTCCAGGAATTTTTAAATTAGCATCTTTTTTGACACTTTTAGGTTATACGAAAATGTAAGTTTTGTTTCAACATTTTTTTTCTCAATATTTTTCCAATCCAACCCAACAATTATTATACATCATTTTAAAGAGAAAGCTTTGAGCTTTAATTTAAAATAAGTTTCATTCCTTAATTTCAATAAATACGGCTTCCAGGAATTTTTAAATTAGCATCTTTTTTGACACTTTTAGGTTATACGAAAATGTAAGTTTTGTTTCAACATTTTTTTTCTCAATATTTTTCCAATCCAACCCAACAATTATTATACATCATTTTAAAGAGAAAGCTTTGAGCTTTAATTTAAAATAAGTTTCATTCCTTAATTTCAATAAATACGGCTTCCAGGAATTTTTAAATTAGCATCTTTTTTGACACTTTTAGGTTATACGAAAATGTAAGTTTTGTTTCAACATTTTTTTTCTCAATATTTTTCCAATCCAACCCAACAATTATTATACATCATTTTAAAGAGAAAGCTTTGAGCTTTAATTTAAAATAAGTTTCATTCCTTAATTTCAATAAATACGGCTTCCAGGAATTTTTAAATTAGCATCTTTTTTGACACTTTTAGGTTATACGAAAATGTAAGTTTTGTTTCAACATTTTTTTTCTCAATATTTTTCCAATCCAACCCAACAATTATTATACATCATTTTAAAGAGAAAGCTTTGAGCTTTAATTTAAAATAAGTTTCATTCCTTAATTTCAATAAATACGGCTTCCAGGAATTTTTAAATTAGCATCTTTTTTGACACTTTTAGGTTATACGAAAATGTAAGTTTTGTTTCAACATTTTTTTTCTCAATATTTTTCCAATCCAACCCAACAATTATTATACATCATTTTAAAGAGAAAGCTTTGAGCTTTAATTTAAAATAAGTTTCATTCCTTAATTTCAATAAATACGGCTTCCAGGAATTTTTAAATTAGCATCTTTTTTGACACTTTTAGGTTATACGAAAATGTAAGTTTTGTTTCAACATTTTTTTTCTCAATATTTTTCCAATCCAACCCAACAATTATTATACATCATTTTAAAGAGAAAGCTTTGAGCTTTCAACTTTTATTCATTAATTTCAATAAATACGGCTTCCAAGAATTTTTAAATTAGCATCTTTTTTTTGACACTTAGGTTATACGAAAATTTTTAAAAATAAAAAAAAAGCGTTTCTATTAATTTAAAAAATTCATATCTCGAGAACTAAAGGTTGTTTTACAAATCGGTTTTTTTCATTGAATAGAGAATAAATTTATTGATAATTTTTCAGAATTGCGTAATGATTTTTCAAAAAAATCGATTTTTAATAAATTTTTAAAATCAATCTTAAATATGGAAAAAACCAAAAATTTTTGACCAACTTTAAACATGCATATCTCCGAAACTAAAAATTATTTTCGAAAGCGGCTTTTTTCGTTGAAAAGCTCACACTTTCATTGATAAGTGATAATAATTTCAAATCAATTTTCCAAAAAATCAAATTTTAACAAATTTTTGAAACAAACCCTAGAAATATCGTTTCTAGTAATTTAAAAAATTCATATCTCGAGAACAAAAAGCAATTTTACAAATCGTTTTTTTTCATTGAATAGAGATTAAAAGGGGGAGACTTTAATAAAATTATAAAGATATATAATCAAAATCCAAACTATAAATCGTGAAGAGCACACACACCCCTTATCTTATCTTTTAACTCCTTACCTTATCAGGGGTTCAAATCTGCAATGTAGCTTTTGTACGTTGAGCTACAACCCCCTGAGGCGATGCTAAAGCCGATGAGAAAGACGGAAAGGGTTAAATAGAGGATGTACTACGTGTTAATCAAGATTGTGTTCTTATTACACCTTGGGGAATGCGTCTTAGTAAATGAAACGACCTCTAACGGCGTCCTCACGTAAACTGGGAGCACTTGATTATTATTCCAAGTGGGGTCGAGTTATTGTAAACAACCCCCGCGAAGAATCAACCCTCCACGGCTCGCCGGCAGAACGTATTAAATCATTTTCGTTCAAGACCTAAAATATTTGTGGAATTCCTGAAACGCTTGCGTTCCTGTGTAGACTTTTTTTTTGAGCTCGCTTTGTTCTGGACCTACAATTTCTCTCTGGCGGTCAGTTTCAAGTTGCTGAAAGTATAAAAGGGATGGAAGAATGTGACTTTTAGAAATTTGGGGTACAACGAAAGTATGTTCGAAACAATGCGAAAATTTCTAATTAATAAGTATCAAGAGGGACAACAGCTCTAGTCCGGTGATGTTTCACTGGTTCACCGTTCTCTCGTCTGTTTATTAGGGTTAATTGACAACGGGTCCGGTCGTTATAGGCTACTAATTAGTGGTGACAGGTGCACAGTACGTGCCACGGCTACAACCACTCCAAATCTGGTTCGGCAATTGCATTAAGCGGCCAAACAATGCCCCATGTGGCTGTACGCGGCGCAGTATCGCAAATATCCTGCCCTTTCGTGACTGCCGCACTCTGCCCGGAGTAAGTTACGAACGAAATTAATCTGTAATAGAAACGACCACAATTGAGTCTAAACAGGACGAATTTAGTTTGCTTCATAGATGTTTATTATTTTTTGAGGAATTGGGAAATGATTCATATCTCAAATTAAAGCTAAAAGATTCTATTGTATGAATTTGTATCTAAATAATGGGGTTTGATATAGATCTAAAGAAATCTCTTAAGTTGGGTTATGCCAAAAATGTGAAAATTAAAAAAAAATCGCCTTGACCTTACTTTGAGGAGTTAATAAATGATTTATGTCTTAAAAATATGAAAATTTGATGAATTTCGTTATTTTACTATGTACCAATGGTAACATTCGGGAATCGGAGAATGGTATAAAAAAACTTTTAGTATTAAAGTTGTAGCAAATTTTATTCTAAACAATATTGCTCTCTTGCGCTTTTGCTCTCAGATGTACAGATATTGAGAAAAATGCGAAAATATGAAAATTTGATGAATTTCGTATTTTACTATGTACCAATGGTAACATTCGGGAATCGGAGAATGATATAAAAAAAGTTTTAAAACTAAAGTTGTAGCAAATTTTATTCTAAACAATATTGCTCTCTTGTGCTTTTGCTCTCAGATGTATAGATATTGAGAAAAATGCAAAAATATGAAAATTTGATGAATTTCGTATTTTACTATGTGCCAATGGTAGCATGCGGGAATTGGAGAATGATATAAAAAAACTTTTAGAATAAAAGTTGTAGCAAATTTTATTCTAAACAATATTGCTCTCTTGCGCTTTTGCTCTCAGATGTACAGATATTGAGAAAAATGCGAAAATATGATAATTTGAAGAATTTCGTTATCTTACTATGTGCCAATGGTAACATTCGGGAATCGGAGAATGATATAAAAAAACTTTTACAACATAAGTTGTAGCAAATTTTATTCTAAACAATATTGCTCTCTTGCGCTTTTGCTCTCAGATGTATAGATATTGAGAAAAATGCAAAAATATGAAAATTTGATGAATTTCGTATTTTACTATGTGCCAATGGTAGCATGCGGGAATTGGAGAATGATATAAAAAAACTTTTAGAATAAAAGTTGTAGCAAATTTTATTCTAAACAATATTGCTCTCTTGCGCTTTTGCTCTCAGATGTATAGATATTGAGAAAAATGCAAAAATATGAAAATTTGATGAATTTCGTATTTTACTATGTGCCAATGGTAGCATGCGGGAATTGAAGAATGATATAAAAAAACTTTTAGAATAAAAGTTGTAGTACATTTTATTCTTGATAGTATTGCTCTCTTGAACTTTTGCGCTCAGATACGTCAATATCGAGAAAAATACGAAAGTATGATAATTTGAAGAATTTCGTTATCTTACTATGTGCCAATGGTAATAACAGTCGGGAATCGGAAAATGATATAAAAAAAGTTTTAGAACTAAAGTTGTAACAAATTTTATTCTTATTAATATTGCTCTCTTGCGCTTTTGCTCTCAGATGTACAGATATTGAGAAAAATGCTAAAATATGAAAATTTGATGAATTTCGTTGTTTTACTAGTTATCAATGGTAACATGCGAAAATCGGAGAATGATATAAAAAAACTTTTAGAACTAAAGTTTTAGCAAATTTTATTCTAAACAATATTGCTCTCTTGCACTTTTGCTCCCAGATGTATAGATATTGAGAAAAATGCGAAAATATGAAAATTTGATGAATTTCGTTATTTTACTATGTGTCAATGGTAACATTCGCAAATCGGAGAATGATATAAAAAAACTTTTACAACAAAAGGTGTAGCAAATTTTATTCTAAACAATATTGCTCTCTTGCGCTTTTGCTCTCAGATGTACAGATATTGAGAAAAAAGCAAAGATATGAAAATTTGATGAATTTTGTTATTTTACTATGTGCCAATGGTAACATTCGGGAATTGGAAAATGATATAAAAAAACTTTTAGAACTAAAGTTTTAGCAAATTTTATTCTAAACAATATTGCTCTCTTGCACTTTTGCTCTCAGATGTATAGATATTGAGAAAAATACGAAAATATGAAAATTTGATGAAATTCGTTATTTTACTATGTGCCAATGGTAGCATTCGGGAATCGGACAATGATATAAAAAAACTTTTAGAACTAAAGTTTTAGCAAATTTTATTCTAAACAATATTGCTCTCTTGCACTTTTGCTCTCAGATGTACAGATATTGAGAAAAATGCAAAGATATGAAAATTTGATGAATTTCGTTATTTTACTATGTGCCAATGGTAACATTCAAAATTGGAAAATGATATAAAAAAACTTTTAGAACTAAAGTTTTAGCAAATTTTATTCTAAACAATATTGCTCTCTTGCACTTTTGCTCTCAGATGTACAGATATTGAGAAAAATGCAAAGATATGAAAATTTGATGAATTTCGTTATTTTACTATGTGCCAATGGTAACATTCAAAATTGGAAAATGATATAAAAAAACTTTTAGAACTAAAGTTTTAGCTAATTTTATTCTAAACAATATTGCTCTCTTGCACTTTTGCTCTCAGATGTATATATATTCAGAAAAATGCGAAAATATGAAAATTTGATGAATTTCGTTATTTTACTATGTGCCAATGGTAACATTCTGGAATCCGAGAATGATATAAAAAAACTTTTACAACAAAAGTTGTAGCAAATTTTATTCTAAACAATATTGCTCTCTTGCGCTTTTGCTCTCAGATGTACAGATATTGAGAAAAATGCGAAAATATGAAAATTTGATGAATTTCGTTATTTTACTTTGTGCCAATGGTAACATTCAGGAATCGGAGAATGATATAAAAAAACTTTTAGAACTAAAGTTTTAGCAAATTTTATTCTAAACAATATTGCTCTCTTGCACATTTGCTCTCAAATGTATAGATATTGAGAAAAATACGAAAATATGAAAATTTGATGAATTTCGTATTTTACTATGTGCCAATGGTAACATTCCGAAATCGGAGAATGATATAAAAAAAATTTTAGAACTAAAGTTGTAGCAAATTTTATTCTAAACAATATTGCTCTCTTGCACATTTGCTCTCAGATGTATAGATATTGAGAAAAATGCAAAAATATGAAAATTTGATGAATTTCGTTATTTTACTATGTGCCAATGGTAACATTCTGGAATCCGAGATTGATATAAAAAAACTTTTACAACAAAAGTTGTAGCAAATTTTATTCTTATCAATATTGCTCTCTAGCACTTTTGCTCCCAGATGTATAGATATTGAAAAAAAAGCAAAAATATGAAAATTTGATAAATTTCGTTATTTTACTGTGCCAATGGTAGCATTCGGGAATCGGAGAATGATATAAAAAAACTTTTACAACAAAAGTTGTAGCAAATTTTATTCTTATTAATTTATTTATCCATTCAGATGAATTGTTAGCTTTTTCTATAATACCTCTTTTATTTAAATCATTTAATTCAATTTTTAATCTTTTTTCAAGTTTTACATCATTTTTTATTTTATATAACTTTGAAAATTTCCCTATTCCTTGAAAAACATTTGAAAATTGATTACAAATAGTTTGTTTATCTTTAATTTTATCTACTGAATCTATTTTTTGTATTAAATTTAACTTTTCACAACTTTTTAACCCTAGTATTGGCATTCTATCACTATTAGAAATAACAAAATTCTCCATAAGCTATTAATTTTATTCCTTTTATACTTATGTTATAATTTTTATTATTAATTTGCTTAATTTTCTCAAATATTATTTCTTTTCCCGAATCTAATTTGAAATTAATTTTATATCCTTTAACATTTCATTCTTTTTTCCAATATTTATTTATACCAACTTTATTTTTCAAAAAAGAGCATGCAAAAAAATATCTTAAATTGGGTTAAAAAAATCACCTTGACCTTCATATATAAGACCATAATCGACTTTAATCAGGTGAAATTTAATTTTCTTAATAGGATATAAGGACGTTTTTAAGATACAAAGAAAAAAAAATCTTTATAAACATTTATTATTTATTTATAATCGTTGTTATATTACATTGTGTGTTAATTTACAAATACCTCATACGTATACGTTAAATTTGTTAACAACCCAATTTGGTGTAACAAAAAAAAATTAATTTAGTAAGACAAAACATTATTATAAACCTTTAATAGTTAGTAAGTAATAAAAAGAAATTTCGGGTTACTACATTTTAATTCTAAAGTTACTTAAATATATACAATATTATATACACAATAAAATCTTATTCTAATCATTTTGCTGAATGTACACCGGAGGTAGCAACATTTATCTATATATACAAACTCCAATAACAATTTAACAATATGCCCAAGTAATATTGCACGAAATTCATTAATAATCTAAAATTAAAAAAGATTTTTTTAATACGGCCTCCAAACAGCATCTGTGTTTTGTTGGGGACCCCTTTGACTCGCATTTGTGGCAAGTCTAGTGTGATCATCTTGTCTTTGAGCGGCCGCTGCGCAAGTTCCATTATTTGTGAGTAAAATTTCCGTGCTACCTTGCATTTGACTCCGTTGATTCGTGGTTGATAATTGATCCATAACCGTTTGAAGATCGTTATGGTGACCTTGCGATGAATGAGAATGCAAAGAATGAAAATTATGGGTTTGATTAGCCGCCGAATATAATTGGGAGTAAAGAAGACTCGCCGGCAAAACCGGATACAAAGAATTATTACAATTCGTTGATGAATAAGTGGTGGGGGTCATATTTTGATGGAGTCCAAAATTTGTATTATTACTATGATTCACCCCAACACTACTTTGACTAAGTAAATCTTCCTGCACCGGACTTTCAGCTGCACTAGAATTATCCGATAAACTCCTAGGCCCGGAAACTTGAAAATCGTGATTCGACGAAGTGTATCTTGGCACAAGCAAAGAAGTTGAGTGTGGTGTTGCTTGCGAATGAGAGGTGTTGTGATTTTGGGACGAAACTAAACCTAATTGATCTAAATCTGTTGATGTGGTATCTGGGAGAACTAAAAATATTTTTTTTTTTAACTTATTTATTAATTCAATTAAAAAAAAATCTTACGAGAAGTCACCGAGCTGGATCCAAACGTCGTTTCTTGATTATTGGTTTGATCGGGGGTTGTTCCGCTGAATCCTAAAGCTGGGGTGTTGAATTGCGAGGCTGAAGGTGCCGCGCAGGAACTCAACGAACTCGGAGTGAAATAAGGCGAATAAGCCCCGGCCGCTCCATAACCCCAATGAGAATTGGTCGTTGTCAAACCAAATTGGGGCATATCTAGAAAATAAAAAGATTTTTGTTATTACAGTAAATCCTAGATAAGAAAATTTTTTAATTGCTGTCTGAATTCACGCACTAACTAGCTTTATATTTATACTAAGAACTAAGAAGTAGAGCATGTTATAAGAAAACTTTTAGAACGAAAGTTGTAGCAAATTTTATTGTAAACAATATTGCTCTCTTGCGTTTTTGCTCTCAGATGCATAAATATTGAGAAAAATGCAAAAATATGAAAATTTGATGAATTTCGTTATTTTATTATGTGCCAATGGTAACATTCGGAAATCCGAGAATGATATAAAAAAACTTTTAGAACAAAAGTTGTAGCAAATTTTATTCTAAACAATGTTGCTCTCTTGCGTTTTTGCTCTCAGATGTGTAGGTAATGAGAAAAATGTAAAAATATGAAAATTTGATAAATTTCGTTGTTGTACTAGTTATCAATGGTAACATTCGGGAATCGGAGAATGATATAAAAAAACTTTTAGAACTAAAGTTGTAGCAAATTTCATTCTAAACAATATTGCTCTCTTGCGCTTTTGCTCTCAGATGCGTCAATATCGAGAAAAATACGAAAATATGATAATTTGAAGAATTTCGTTATTTTACTATGTGGCAATGCTAACAATCGGGAATCGGAGAATGATATAAAAAAAGTTTTATAACTAAGGTTGTAGCAAATTTTATTCTTATCAATATTCCTCTCTAGCACTTTTGCTCCCAGATGTACAGTTATTGAGAAAAATACGAAAATATGAAAATTTGATGAATTTCAGTATTTTAGTATGTGCCAATGGTAACATTCGGGAATCTGAGAATGATATAAAAAAACTTTTACAATATAAGTTGTAGCAAATTTTATTCGAAACAATATTGCTCTCTTGCGCTTTTGCTCTCAGATGTATAGATATTGAGAAAAATGCAAAAATATGAAAATTTGATAAATTTCGTTATTTTACTGTGTTAATGGTAACATTCCGAAATCGGAGAATGATATAAAAAAACTTCTAGATCTAAAATTGTAGCAAATTTTGTTCTAAACAATATTCCTCTCTTGCGCTTTTGCTCTCAGATGTACAGATATTGAGAAAAATACGAAAATATGAAAATTTGATGAATTTCGTTATTTTACTATGTGCCAATGGTGACAGTCGGGAATCGGAGAATGATATAAAAAAAGTTTTAGAATGAAAGTTGTAGCATATTTTATTCTTATCAATATTGCTCTGTGGTACTTTTGCTCCCAGATGTATAGATATTGAGAAAAATATGAAAATTTGATGAATTTCGTTGTTTTACTACTTATCAATGGTAACATTCGGGAATCGGAGAATGATATAAAAAAACTTTTAGAACTAAAGTTGTAGCAAATTTTATTCTAAACAATATTGCTCTCTTGCACTTTTGCTCTCAGATGCATAAATATTGAGAAAAATGTAAAAATATGAAAATTTGAAGAATTTTGTTATTTAACTATGTGCCAATGGTGACAGTTGGGAATCGGAGAATGATATAAAAAAAGTTTTAGAATTAAAGTTGTAGCATATTTTATTCTTATCAATATTGCTCTCTGGTACTTTTGCTCCTAGATGTATAGGTATTGAGAAAAATGCAAAAATATGAAAATTTGATAAATTTCGTTATTTTACTACTTATCAATGGTAACATTCAGGAATCGGAGAATGATATAAAAAACCTTTTAGAACTAAAGTTGTAGCAAACTTTGTTCTAAACAATATTCCTCTCTTGCGCTTTTGCTCTCAGATGCATAGATATTGAGAAAAATGTAAAAATATGAAAATTTGAAGAATTTCGTTATTTAACTATGTGCCAATGGTGACAGTCGGGAATCGGAGAATGATATAAAAAAAGTTTTAGAATTAAAGTTGTAGCATATTTTATTCTTATCAATATTGCTCTCTGGTACTTTTGCTCCTAGATGTATAGGTATTGAGAAAAATGCAAAAATATGAAAATTTGATAAATTTCGTTATTTTACTACTTATCAATGGTAACATTCAGGAATCGGAGAATGATATAAAAAACCTTTTAGAACTAAAGTTGTAGCAAACTTTGTTCTAAACAATATTCCTCTCTTGCGCTTTTGCTCTCAGATGCATAGATATTGAGAAAAATGTAAAAATATGAAAATTTGAAGAATTTCGTTATTTAACTATGTGCCAATGGTGACAGTCGGGAATCGGAGAATGATATAAAAAAAGTTTTAGAATTAAAGTTGTAGCATATTTTATTCTTATCAATATTGCTCTGTGGTACTTTTGCTCCTAGATGTATAGATATTGAGAAAAATGCAAAAATATGAAAATTTGATAAATTTCGTTATTTTACTACTTATCAATGGTAACATTGGGGAATCGGAGAACGATATAAAAAAACTTTTACAACAAAAGTTGTAGCAAATTTTATTCTAAACAATATTGCTCTCTTGCGCTTTTGCTCTCAGATGTACAGATATTGAGAAAAAAGACAATTATTTGGTTATTATTTGACATTTAGAAGATTAGTTANATGATATAAAAAAACTTTTACAACAAAAGTTGTAGCAAATTTTATTCTAAACAATATTGCTCTCTTGCGCTTTTGCTCTCAGATGTACAGATATTGAGAAAAAAGACAATTATTTGGTTATTATTTGACATTTAGAAGATTAGTTAGTTTGCAGAAGTCCAAAACAAATCTTTGTTATGGATTATGCCTTTTTGGTTCAAAATGAACAATTTGGGTGCAAAACATTTTTCTCTATCGCTTATAGTTTCTGACTTATGCTAGATTTATTAATGTGTGGCCGATTTTGAGATTTAGAAGATCATAGGTTGGTTTGCAGAAAATGCAGACATTTAGAAGAGATCTTTGTTATGAATTATACTTTTTCGATTCAAAATGAACCATTTTGTTGCACAATATTTTTCTCTATCGATTATAGCTTCTGACTTATGGCAGATTTATGAACATAAGTGCTGGAATTTAACATTTAGAAGATTAATGGATTAGTTAAATTTTATTCGAAACAATATTGCTCTTTTGCGCTTTTGCTCTCAGATGTACAGATATTGAGAAAAATATGAAAATTTGATGAATTTCGTTATGTTACTATGTGCCAATGGTAACAGTCGGGAATCGGAGAGTGATATAAAAAAAGTTCTAAAACTAAAGTTGTAGCAAATTTTATTCTAAACAATATTGCTCTGTAGCACTTTTACTCCCAGATGTATAGATATTGAGAAAAATGCAAAAATATGAAAATTTGATTAATTTCGTTGTTTTACGAGTTATCAATGGTAACAATCGGGAATCGGAGAATAATATAAAAAAACTTTTAGAACTAAAGTTGTAGCAAATTTTATTCTTATCAATATTGCTCTCTGGCACTTTTGCTCCTAGATGTATAGATATTGAAAAAATTGCAAAAATTTGATAAATTTCGTTGTTTTACTAGTTATCAATGGTAACATTCTGGAATCGGAGAATGATATAAAAAAACTTTTAGAACTAAAGTTGTAGCAAATTTTATTCTTATCAATATTGCTCTCTGGTACTTTTGCTCCCAGATGTACAGATATTGAGAAAAATANAAATTTTATTCTAAACAATATTGCTCTCTTGCGCTTTTGCTCTCAGATGTATAGATATTGAGAAAAATGCAAAAATATGAAAATTTGATAAATTTCGTTATTTTACTGTGTTAATGGTAACATTCGGAAATCGGAGAATGATATAAAAAAACTTTTAGATCTAAAGTTGTAGCAAATTTTGTTCTAAACAATATTCCTCTCTTGCGCTTTTGCTCTCAGATGTATAAATATTGAGAAAAATGTAAAAATATGAAAATTTGAAGAATTTCGTTGTTTTACTATGTGCCAATGGTAACAGTCGGGAATCGGAGAGTGATATAAAAAAAAATTTAGAACTAAAGTTGTAGCAAATTTAATTTTAAACAATATTGCCCTCTTGCGCTTTTGCTCCCAGATGTATAGATATTGAGAAAAATGCAAAAATATGAAAATTTGATAAATTTCGTTATTTTACTACTTATCAATGGTAACATTCGGGAATCGGAGGATGATATAAAAAAACTTTTACAACATAAGTTGTAGCAAATTTTATTCTTATCAATATTGCTCTCTGGCACTTTTGCTCCCAGATGTATAGATATTGAGAAAAATGCAAAAATTTGATAAATTTCGTTATTTTACTACTTAGCAATGGTAACATTCGGGAATCGGAGAATGATATAAAAAAACTTTTACAACGTAAGTTGTAGCAAATTTTATTCTAAACAATATTGCTCTCTTGCGCTTTTGCTCTCAGATGTATAGATATTGAGAAAAATGCAAAAATATGAAAATTTGATAAATTTCGTTGTTTTACTAGTTATCAGTGGTAACATTCGGGAATCGGAGAATGATATAAAAAAACTTTTAGAACTAAAGTTGTAGCAAATTTTGTTCTAAACAGTATTCCTCTCTTGCGCTTTTGCTCTCAGATGCATAAATATTGAGAAAAATGTAACAATATGACAATTTGAAGAATTTCGTTGTTTTACTATGTGCCAATGGTAACAGTCGGGAACCGGAGAATGATATATAAAAAGTTTTAGAACTAAAGTTGTAGCAAATTTTGTTCCTATCAATATTGCTCTTTGGCACTTTTGCTCCCAGATGTATAGATATTGAGAAAAATGCAAAATATGACAACTTGATAAATTTCGTTATTTTACTACTTATCAATGGTAACATTCGGGAATCGGAGAATGATATAAAAAAACTTTTACAACATAAGTTGTAGCAAATTTTACTCTTATCAATATTGCTCTCTGGCACTTTTGTTCTCAGATGTATAGATATTGAGAAAAATGCAAAAATTTAATAAATTTCGTTATTTTACTACTTAGCAATGGTAACATTCGGGAAGCGGAGAATGATATAAAAAAACTTTTAGAACTAAAGTTGTAGCAAATTTTGTTCTAAACAGTATTCCTCTCTTGCGCTTTTGCTCTCAGATGCATAAATATTGAGAAAAATGTAACAATATGAAAATTTGATAAATTTCGTTGTTTTATTAGTTCTCNAGTCGGGAATCGGAGAATGATATAAAAAAACTTTTAGAACTAAAGTTGTAGCAAATTTTGTTCTAAACAATATTCCTCTCTTGCACTTTTGCTCTCAGATGCATAAATATTGAGAAAAATGTAAAAATATGAAATTTGAAGATTTTCGTTGTTTTACTATGTGCCAATGGTAACATTCGGAAATAAGAGAATGATATAAAAAAAGTTTTAGAACTAAAGTTGTAGCAAATTTTATTCTTATCAATATTGCTCTCTGGCACTTTTGCTCCCAGATGTATAGATATTGAGAAAAATGCAAAAATATGAAAATTTGATACATTTCGTTATTTTACTACTTATCAATGGTAACATTCGGGAGTCGGAGAATGATATAAAAAAACTTTTACAACATAAGTTGTAGCAAATTTTATTCTAAACAATATTGCTCTCTTGCGCTTTTGCTCTCAGATGTATAAATATTGAGAAAAATGCAAAAATATGAAAATTTGATAAATTTCGTTGTTTTACTAGTTATTAGTGGTAACATTCTGGAATCGGAGAATGACATAAAAAAACTTTTAGAACTAAAGTTGTAGCAAATTTTGTTCTAAACAATATTCCTCTCTTGCGCTTTTGCTCTCAGATGCATAAATATTGAGAAAAATGCAAAAATATGAAAATTTAAAGAATTTCGTTGTTTTACTATGTGCCAATGGCAACAGTCGGGAATCGGAGAATAATATAAAAAAAGTTTTAGAACTAAAGTTGTTGCAAATTTTATTCTAAACAATATTGCTCTCTGGCACTTTTGCTCTCAGATGTATAAATATTGAGAAAAATGCAAAAATATGAAAATTTGATAAATTTCGTTGTTTTATTAGTTATCAATGGTAGCACTCGGGAATCGGAGCAAGTTATAAAAAAACTTTTGCAAGATTATTTGTAGCAAATTTTATTCTTAACAATATAGTTCTCTTGCTCTTTTGCTTTCAGATGCATAGGTATCGAGAAAAATATGAAAATTTTAGCGTTACAATAAAACGTTTAGAACATATTCAAATGTGTATATTAGTCGTGTTACAAAGGATATTTTAAAGATTCTAAAAGCAAAAAATTTTCAAAAATCAAAATTGCAAATTTATGGTTACTCCTTGCAGTTGCGTATTTTTTTTTGCTACTGCCAAATTTGAGTTATGTGCACTCATCGTGTTCCTTAGCTTATTTTGAACAACTTAGGAACAAAAAAACATTAAAAAAATTGCACTGAATTATAATTAACACTGGAACTAACACTAGAACTAGAAAGTTTCGGGTTTAGACATGCGTCTTCTTCAAAGTTTCGAGTTGGATTCTATGTATAAGTAACAGATCGAGGTTTTACTCTATTTGGAATTGAAAAATATCCGATTATTGAAGTCCGCATAAAGTTGTCATACGGGCCATCGAATGCCAATCGGCGATATAATTTCCCGGCGGTGTCGGTCGACGCGACACACCCACACACGTCCAACTTTGTAACAAACAAATATCCCGAACACAATCAACAACAAATATAAATAGTACTGGGGAAAAATGGTTTGCATCTCTCTCTCGCATTGGCGCAAACGACCCACTCCATGGAAAAAGAGCAGATTGCCGGCGCAAACAACACAGCGGCTCAAAGTAAAAAGCAATTAATCTGTTTTGCGGCCGGACAATGTATTCAATAACATGTGAGCCGAGCGCGACCCGCTCGGTGATAGCTTTTCCCTAAAAATCTGCCTGTATACACACCAGAACCGGATTCAATGATTTTACAAAAAAAAATATCTTTTCCATCAACAAACCCAACATTCATTTCGTGTTTACCTAAACAAATAAAATAAAAAAAAAATTAAAACCACCCAAACTCTATAAAACTCACCACTAATTAATCTTGAAATATTTTAAAATCCTCTAAAAGCGGCCCTGAAAACTAGTTGCAACAACGGGATGAATCGGATCGATACTCATCAACTAAATTACGAAACATACAAAACGACTCAGATATATTAACCAACCTGTATAATTAGAATTAGTCATAGAAATAAAAATTAAATAAATAAATTGTAATCCGAAGTGGGAAACATAACGGGATGTTGAAACATAACGAAACATCTTGTAAATCTGGCCATAAATCCATTAAGGTTATTACCCCTTTGGGAGTTAGAGCGCTTAAAATTCAACGGAATCTAATTCATTACCCCTTGGCCGAAAACGAGAGCTAAAACCGAGCTATCCTAAAATTACTTATGGCTCCTTTGGGAGATGGAAGGAGTCAAGTCCAATCTTTAATTTTTAACATGTTTGTTTTGTATTCTAAACAGAAAATTGTTGAATGTTTTTAATTAGAAATAATTTAAATGAAACGGTAGTTACTCACTGTTACAATTTCCTATGGGTGGCATTCTAAATCCTGTTAATGGATCAGAAGCGGCAAATGGAAATGGTCGCTGACCAAAGGCGAAATGAAACTGTTGCTGCTGTCCTAAAAGAGAAAACACTACATTAGATTGTAATACTGTCCCACTCTGTTTAGATAAGGAATTAAATTGCACTCAACTTAAAAATAATAAATTTAAAAAAATCATAAAAGAATCACCTCAACCTTGATTTGAGGATTTAGGAAATGATTTATGTCTCAAATTAAAGCTAAAAGATTGTGTTTTAAGATGTGACATAGAAACAATGGGGTTTGAAGAAGAAAATTTTTCAAAAAAGTACTTGCAAAAAAATTTGTTAAGTTATGTCAAAAGAGTGAAAATTTTAAGCAATCACCTTAACCTTGATTTGATGAGTTGGGACATGATTTATGTCTCAAATTAAAGCTAAAAGATTGTGTTTTAAGTTGTGACATAGAAACAATGGGGTTTGATGAAGAAAATTTTTCAAGAAAGTACATGCAAAAAAATTTGTTAAGTTATGTCAAAAGAGTGAAAATTTTAAGCAATCACCTTAACCTTGATTTGAGGAGTTGGGAAATGATTTATGTCTTAAATTAAAGCTAAAAGATTGTGTTGTAAGATGTGANTAAGAAATAAGTTATATCTTAAATTAAAGCTAAAAGATTCTACTTTTAGATGTGATATAGAAATAATGGGGTTTGATAAAGAAAATTTTTCAAAAAAAGATCATAAAATAAAATCTGTTATGTCAAAAGTGAGAAAATTTTAAAAAATCACCTCAACCTTGTTTTGAGGAGTTAACTAATGACTTATGTTTTAAATTAAAGCTAAAAGACTCTATTTTTAGTTGTGATATAGAAATAATGAGGTTTGATAAAGAAAATTTTCTTAAAAAAGAATATACAAGAAAATTGGTAAAGTTATGTCAAAAGAGAGAAAATTAAAAAAAAAACCTCAACATTGTTTTGAGGAATTATTAAATGATTTATGCCTTAAATTAAAGCAAAAAGAGTCTATCTTTAGATGTGATATAAAAATAATGAGGTTTGATAACGAAAATTTAATAAAAAACACAAGAAAATCGCTTAAGTTGGGTTATGAAGAAGTGAAAATTTAATAAAATTCACCTGAGCCGTATTTTTTTAAGTTAAGAAATGATATATATATTAAATTAAAGCTAAAAGACTCTATTTTTAGATATGATATAGAAACAATGAGGTTGTATAACGAAAATTTTTCAAAAAAGAACATACAAGAAAATCTCTTCAATTCTGTTATGTTAAAAAAGTGAAAATTTAAAAAAATTACCCCTACTTTATTTTGGGGAATTAAGAAATAAGTTATATCTTAAATTAAAGCTAAAAGATTCTACTTTTAGATGTGATATAGAAATAATGGGGTTTGATAAAGAAAATTTTTCAAAAAAAGATCATACAAGAAAATCTGTTATGTCAAAAGTGAGAAAATTTTAAAAAATCACCTCAACCTTGTTTTGAGGAGTTAAATAATGACTTATGTTTTAAATTAAAGCTAAAAGACTCTATTTTTAGATGTGATATAGAAATAATGAGGTTTGATAAAGAAAATTTTTTCAAAAAAGCATATACAAGAAAATTTGTAAAGTTATGTCAAAAGATAGAAAATTAAAAAAAATCACCTCAACTTTGTTTTGAGGAATTAGGAAATGATTTATGTCTTAAATTAAAGCTAAAAGAGTCTATCTTTAGATGTGATATAGAAATAATGAGGTTTGATAACGAAAATTAAAAGAAAAAACACAAGAAAATCGCTTAAGGTGGGTTATGAAGAAGTGAAAATTTAATAAAATTCACCTGAGCCGTATTTTTGAAATTCAGAAATGATATATATCTTAAATTAAAGCTAAAAGACTCTATTTTTAGATGTGATATAAAAACAATGAGGTTGTATAAAGAAAATTTTTCAAAAAAGAATATATAAGATAATCTCTTAAGTTCTGTTGTGTCAAAAAAGTGAAAAATTTAAAAGATCACCACAACTTTATTTTGGGGAATTAAGAAATAAGTTATATCTTAAATTAAAGCTAAAAGATTCTACTTTTAGATGTGATATAGAAATAATGGGGTTTGATAAAGAAAATTTTTCAAAAAAAGATCATACAAGAAAATCTGTTATGTCAAAAGTGAGAAAATTTTAAAAAATCACCTCAACCTTGTTTTGAGGAGTTAACTAATGACTTATGTTTTAAATTAAAGCTAAAAGACTCTATTTTTAGTTGTGATATAGAAATAATGAGGTTTGATAAAGAAAATTTTCTTAAAAAAGAATATACAAGAAAATTGGTAAAGTTATGTCAAAAGAGAGAAAATTAAAAAAAAAACCTCAACATTGTTTTGAGGAATTATTAAATGATTTATGCCTTAAATTAAAGCAAAAAGAGTCTATCTTTAGATGTGATATAAAAATAATGAGGTTTGATAACGAAAATTTAATAAAAAACACAAGAAAATCGCTTAAGTTGGGTTATGAAGAAGTGAAAATTTAATAAAATTCACCTGAGCCGTATTTTTTTAAGTTAAGAAATGATATATATATTAAATTAAAGCTAAAAGACTCTATTTTTAGATATGATATAGAAACAATGAGGTTGTATAAAGAAAATTTTTCAAAAAAGAACATATAAGATAATCTCTTAAGTTCTGTTATGTCAAAAAAGTGAAAACTTTAAAAAATCACCCTAACTTTATTTTGGGGAGTTAAGAAATAAATTATATCTTAAATTAAAGCTAAAAGATTCTACTTTTGGATGTGATATAGAAATAATGGGGTTTGATAAAGAAAATTTTTTCAAAAAAAGATCATACAAGAAAATCTGTTATGTCAAAAGTGAGAAATTTTTTAAAAATCACCTCAACCTTGTTTTGAGGAGTTAACTAATGATTTATGTTTTAAATTAAAGCTAAAAGAGTCTATCTTTAGATGTGATATAAAAATAATAAGGTTTGAAAATGAAAATTTAAAAAAAAACACAAAAAAATCGCTTAAGTTGGGTTATGAAGAAGTGAAAATTTAATAAAATTCACCTGAGCCGTATTTTTTGAAGTTAAGAAATGATATATATATCTTAAATTAAAGCTAAAAGACTCTATTTTTAGATGTGATATAGAAACAATGAGGTTGTATAAAGAAAATTTTTCAAAAAAGAACATATAAGATAATCTCTTAAGTTCTGTTATGTCAAAAAAGTGAAAACTTTAAAAAATCACCACAACTTTATTTTGGGGAGCTAAGAAATAAATTATATCTTAAATTAAAGCTAAGAGATTCTACTTTTAGATGTGGTATAGAAATAATGGGGTTTGATAAAGAAAATTTTTTAAAAAAAGATCATACAAGAAAATCTGTTATGTCAAAAGTGAGAAAATTTTAAAAAATCACCTCAACCTTGTTTTGAGGAGTTAAATAATGATTTATGTCTTAAATTAAAGCTAAGAGATTCTATTTTTAGATGTGATATAAAAATAATGGGGTTCGATAAAGGAAATTTTTCAAAAAAGAACATACAAGAAAATCTGTTAAATTTGGTAATTAAAGATGTAATATAAAATACTCATTTGGATCTGATTTTGATGAGCTACAATATTATTTATATCTTAAATTAAAACTAAAATTGTCCATATAATCGTACAAAAACTCTCGACTTCTTAGCTTTCTAATGATAAATCATTCGTTTTTATGAACACAATTTTTCGTCTACTATATACAATTAGATATAATTTCGAATATAATAATCTAAATAATAATGAAACTAAAAAATAAAAAAAAAAAAACAGGAAATATATAAACGAAGACTTCCAAACAAAAATGTAAACGCAGCCGCTTCACAAAACAGGAAAAGACGTCGAAGGAAATAAAAAAGCTTTCATTTTGAGTAAACACGCGACTTGGTATTAAGTTTTAAATAGCAAAGTCGTGTAACCGATACGGTTGAATGAGTGTAACTGAAAGAGCTTTTTAATGATCACGAAATTCGTTTCGGTTTATTATTGATGTTATCAATTTCTAAAAGTGGCTTGTAAATTTCGATATGACTGGTAATCGGGTAAACTAGTGAGAGAGGGATAGTAAGGACGTAGGGGAATAAATCGTGCCCTTTCAAGACGCCGTCGTCTAACATATTAGGCAACCGCAAAAGTAGTTTGCGAGCCGGCGAAATGGTAGTAACTCCTAAGTTTGTGCCAGTTTGTTTCGAAATTGCTTCAAGTTGCCAGCTATATTAGTTCACCAGCCCTTTATACGGCAGTGTTACGCCTCCGGGAACGTTTCTAACTTATTAAAATTAACCATTTATACAAAACGAAAAAAATTAAAAAAGGTTAATTCAAAACCTCTTCTCTGGTTTTCATTTAATTCTCTTCTTCGTGAAGAGGCCCGGACCGTGTTGGTCTATTAACGGACGGAACGGGTCGAGTGGAACACTCAGTATAATAGTACTTTAGCTCCGGAAACAATGCAATACACAGGCGCATCTGTGCGATTTGCCGCGAATGAATGTAAATTGAAGGGCCGGCTTGGGCCCACGGGCCGAGCTATATGAAAAGGGTTAGAGATCCCCCCTTTTGTAGGGGGGTTTCCGAACGTAATCGGTCGTCTCTTTTCAAAGTTCGAGCCCCCCAACGTTTCTCGCTCTCGACGTCGACCAATTCTAATTAATTAATCAACCAATTCAATTCATTAATTCAGTTTTGGAGAACTTGCAAATTTAGGGAAATTTAGCTGTCGGAGTAGATACCTACAAGAAACGAGGGTTTAGAATAACTGAAAAAGTTAACATTATGCAACCAATATCACACCGCAATACGAATCATACGCAAATCGCGTATTGCAATAAAAATAATGCGATATTGGTTGCATACTTATATCATTGCAAATGAAATAAATGATTTAGTCGATTTGTTTTTCGCTTTAGGTTTAATTGAACAAAGTCGCGGAGGGGTCGGATACAGGGGTCTGATTAATATAAAGTAATTTCGGTTTTAATCGATCGCATAATCCAATATAGGGGCGGGTCTGGTTGGGACACGTCCTCCTCTCTCGGACCTGGGGAAATTAAAGTTTGCTAGGGTGGCCCGAGAGCGGCAACGTGGTGCCACTGACAGAATTGATAAAGTTCCCTTAAATGTGCTCCGAACGGGTTTGCACTCGCGCCACCGGTATCGACACGACGGGCGGAGGAGGATTCTTATTCGGAAATAAATTACTGATGTAAACTCACCCCTTCAATTCCTAAAGGGTTCGATATGCCTCGACCATTCGACCAGAACAAAGTTTGCATCGAACGGAATGAATTTTATTGTCAAAAGGAAATTTTAAAAAAGGGAGTTTTAATTAACTTGTCTAGACTCGGTTAATCAAAAGTTTTCCGAAAGATTAGGGCCTCTTTAGAAACCTTGCCCACTTTGCGAAATAATAAATCGTCTTAATTTCCCCCCCAAAAACCTGTTGCTACCCTTACAAGGAGTTTCATTCCTTGCGGATTCGTTTCAACGACTTTGTCAACTTTCTTCCTCAAGTTTTCGATTCAACTTATAAATACAAACACTTAAATTAAGAAAATTAACGAAAATTTATGCAGATGAGTATTAAAATATTAAATTTTGAGATGATATGATTTTAGTTAAGAAATGATTTATGCATTAAATTAAAATTTAAAGTATATATTCTCAAATAACTTTTTTGAAAAACTTTCTTTATACAACCACAATATTTCTATATCATGTCTTAAAATAGAGTCTTTCAGCTTTAACTTAAGATATTAGTTATTTCCTAATTCCTCAAAATGAAGTGAAGGCGATTTTTTAAAACATTCACTTTTTTTAAGACAACCCAATTTAATAAATTTTCTTGTATGTTCTTTTGTACCGGTAATTTTAAACACTCATTTTGAACTGTATCATCTATTCAGCGCATTTAGAGCTGTTGGTACTCTCTACTATACAAGAAAGAATCAGTATAAAAAATGA
Source organism: Onthophagus taurus (assembly GCF_000648695.1). Taxonomy (NCBI): domain Eukaryota; kingdom Metazoa; phylum Arthropoda; class Insecta; order Coleoptera; family Scarabaeidae; genus Onthophagus; species Onthophagus taurus. Next base: position 50,087 of record NW_019280889.1, read on the forward strand.
CACAATATGCACTGTAGGGTTTTTAGGTATATTTAGACTTATTCGTCCAGATGTAAGGTTAGAAGTTTAGTGAAAAGTGGTGTTATTGAATTTTGTTGTTCAAAAAAGATATCTCTTTGATATTTAAATGGTTATTAGGTGCGATTATTACAGATCATTTTAAAAAGAAAGCTGTGAGCTTTAATTTAGAATAAGTCTCATTCCTTAATTTAAATAAATACGGCTTCCAGGAATTTTTAAATTAGCATCTTTTTTGACACTTTTAGGTTATACGAAAATGTAAGTTTTGTTTCAACATTTTTTTTCTCAATATTTTTCCAATCCAACCCAACAATTATTATACATCATTTTAAAGAGAAAGCTTTGAGCTTTAATTTAGAATAAGTCTCATTCCTTAATTTCAATAAATACGGCTTCCAGGAATTTTTAAATTAGCATCTTTTTTGACACTTTTAGGTTATACGAAAATGTAAGTTTTGTTTCAACATTTTTTTTTTCAATATTTTTCCAATCCAACCCAACGATTATTATATATTGATTTAAACAGAAAGCTTAAAGCTTCAATTTAAAATAAGTTTCATTTCTTAATTTCAATAAACACGGCTTCCAGGAATTTTTGAATTAGCATCTCTTTTGACACTGAAATTATGCGAAAATGTTAGTTTTTGCTCAATATGTGTTTTCTCAATATTCTATCAGATTTTCGTCGTTCTATAGCTACAGGTTTGATAAATAAACATTCAAATTTACTGCGTCCACGAAAATGTCGTAACCCAAATTCAAAAGAAAGAGGAAGTTGCGAAAATTGTTCTGCCAAAGCAACTCAAGTACCTCAAGTACAAGTAGTAAAAGGTTTTGTATACTGCAACATCACTCAAATATATTTTAATGCTTGATTATTATTAGTATTTTGATAGCGTTTTAATTCTGTCACAAAGATTCAAAATGTTTGACTTCTTGGGACACAAAGGGTTAAAATAGAATCTTTGAGCTTTAATTTAAGACATAAATCATTTCCCAATTACCGTTAATTATTTTGATCGGCAATTGGAAAGTATTTAACTTCAATGAGCCATTCGGAGCCATTTCGATGATTTGAAATGATTTAATAGTAAAAACAAAAAATCTTGGAAACAATTTGAAACCATGCTAATGATTAGAAGTAGTAAACATTTGGAGCCAATGAAAGGTATCATATTGTACTTAGAGCCATTGGGAGCCATTTTGAGCTAAGATGCGTCAACATATTTTCTATATAACATGAGTTGCATGATATAGCCAACGAAACAATTTTTTTTTTCAAGTTATAAACACAATCAATTAAATTAGCAAAGACTATGAAGCAAATTAATGAAAATGTATGTAGATAAGTGTTAAGAGGAGCATAAAGGTTGAGTGATTTTACTTCCTGATGAATCGAAACGAGGTTGAAGCGTTGGAGTGTCGGGGAAATAATTACGTTTCCTCGTAGTATATATTAATTAACGTCTCCAACAGGCGTCAGGCTCTGTCTAGCAGCAGGAGGTGACAAAACCGGACTAGAGCCTGCGACAGCTGGACGTTTTCCTGCTGACATGTATTAGATTAGGGTGAGAGCTCTTACACTTGCAGTCGTCTGGATAGCTCCGTCTATACAGGGCCGTATTTTAGATTTTTACGACTCACCCCACTAAATCTTATTAATAAAAACAATACATCATTAATAAATCCACTAAAATAGCACAACTCCCAACTAACAAATTTGTTTTTATCCTAATCGAATTATCCGAAATGTTTTTCAATCCCCTCCTGAGTTAGAAACCTAAATGGTGCGACATAAAGAGGGTGAGAGCTTTTTAGAGAAACTTCTGGAGCAGTGTCCGGTCCTCTCACGGAGTCGAGCTTTTAGTAACTGAAACCCCAGGAACGTACGGACTTTTCCAACGAAGCCGGATAATTGCAATTTTATTGCGGATAGAATAAAACAAAGGGGGAAAACAAAAAGTAACCCTCAATTTTATAAAATTTTACTCACTTGTTTTAGATCTGGGTTCTCTAGGACCATCAACGGTAACTTTTATCGCCTTATTATAAGTAGCCACTTGCGGTGGTTGCGTCGAAACCGTTATCGTTAATGTAAAACTTTTTCCTGAAACAAAACAGAAAAAAAAGCGTCATTAACGTTATCAAAACGATTCAATTTGTTCGATTAGATAGACAGGAACGTGGGGAGGGGGCGGTTTTGTAAACTAGAGGTAAAACCGAACTGAAAGCACCGTTAAAAACGAGCGCTGTGTGCAAAACCGGTCGAAAAACCGAAATTTTAATTGCGTAAATAACCGAAAACAACGACCCGAATGCGTGGACTACAACAACTAGGTACGGTTGAAAAATTACAAAAACGACCACGCCATCAATTCGAATGCTAACTGAATGGCATTAAACGTTGCGACGCAATGCTAAAAAACTTTCCGTCGATTCGAGAATGGTGTGTGAACAATGGGCAGTGTAAATATTGTACAGTATATGCCATATTCAATCAAATATTGAAGCACGACCACTGTGCTTGGTAGAATTCCACTTTACGTCTATATATCGATTAATAACGAATATTTACATTTTACTACGACTATCTGCGTTGTAATTTTAAGTTCTTCGAAATAATTTACGTATTCTTAATTAAAATATTTAATTTGTACAGCCTTATTTCATGAAAATATCAAAAAATACTATTAAGAAAATTTGTTAAGAATCTAATTTTAAACAACTTTTATTTGAAACATTTTTCGATAAAATCGATAATTACTATTTTTTGAAAATTAGTGAATCAGTGTAGAGACTTATTTTATGAAAATATCAAAAAATGTTATTAAGAAAAGTTGTTATAAATCTAATTCCAAGCAATTTTTATTTGAAACATTTTTCGATAAAATCGATGATAACCATTTTGTAATAATTAGTGAATCAGTGTAGAGACTTATTTTATCAAAATATACAAAAAATCTATTAAGAAAATTTGTTAAGAATCTAATTTTAAACAACTTTTATTTGAAACATTTTTCGATAAAATCGATGATAACCATTTTGTAATAATTAGTGAATCAGTGTAGAGACTTATTTTATCAAAATATACAAAAAATCTATTAAGAAAATTTGTTAAGAATCTAATTTTAAACAACTTTTATTTGAAACATTTTTCGATAAAATCGATGATAACCATTTTGTAATAATTAGTGAATCAGTGTAGAGACTTATTTTATGAAAATATCAAAAAATAGTATTAAGAAAATTTGTTAGAAATCTTATTTCAAACAATTCTTATTTGAACATTTTTTCGATATCATCGATAATTAGGCTTTTTTGAAAATTAGTGAATCAGTGTAGAATTATATTTTGTGGAAATATCAAAAAAATTTATTAAGAAAAATTGTTAGAAATCTTATTTGTAACAATTCTTATTTGAAACATTTTTCGATATCATCGATAATTAGCTTTTTTTGAAAATTAGTGAATCAGTGTAGAATCTTATTTTGTGGAAATATCAAAAAATGTTATTAAGAAAAATTGTTTAAAATCCAATTTCAAACAACTATTATTTGAAACATTTTTTGATACATCGATAATTAATTTTTTTCTAAATTAGTGAATCAGTGTAAAATCTTATTTTATGAAAATATCAAAAAATGTTATTAAGAAAAACTGTTAGAAATCCAATTTTAAGCAACTATTATTAGAGACACTTTTCGATAGGACCGATAATTAATCTTTTTTGAAAATTAGTGTATCAGTGTACAGGGTTATTTAATGAAGATATCAAAAAATTTTATTAAGAAAAACTGTTCAGAATCCAATTTCAAACAACTATTATTTGAAACATTTTTTGATACATCGATATTATTTTTTTTTCAAAATTAGTGAATCAGTGTAAAATCTTATTTTGTGAAAATATCAAAAAATGTTATTAATAGAAATTGTTAGAAATCCAATTTTAACCAACTATTATTTGAAACCCTTTTTTGATATCGATTATTATTTTTATTCGAAATTAGTGAATCAGTGTAAAATTTTATTTTGTGAAAATATCAAAAAATGTTATTAAGAAAAACTGTTAGAAATCCAATTTTAAGCAACTATTATTAGAGACACTTTCCGATAGGACCTATAATTAATCTTTTTTGAAAATTAGTGTATCAGTGTACAGGGTTATTTAATGAAGATATCAAAAAATTTTATTAAGAAAAACTGTTCAGAATCCAATTTCAAACAACTATTATTTGAAAAATTTTTTGATACATCGATATTATTTTTTTTCAAAATTAGTGAATCAGTGTAAAATCTTATTTTGTGAAAATATCAAAAAATGTTATTAATAGAAATTGTTAGAAATCCAATTTTAACCAACTATTATTTGAAACATTTTTTGATATCATCGATAATTACCCGGCTTTTAAAATTAGTGAATCAGTGTAGAATCTTATTTTGTGGAAATATCAAAAAATGTTATTAAGAAAAATTGTTAGAAATCCAATTTTAAGCAACTATTATTTGAGATATTTTTCGATAGCACCGATAATTAATTTTTAACAATATTTAACAAAACTATAATATAATTTAGTACACGATGAGAAAAAAATCAACAAACCAGACATGCTATAAACGTTGGTATTTACATTTGCGAATTACGAATTACATGTTCATATTACAAACAACTGTATTATTTTATTCGTCGGTAAATTTTAATAGGCAACGAAAAGTAAATATAGAAACGGGGCAGTAACGAACGAGTTGCTAATAATCAAATTTAATATTCCATATTTATATCATGTTTGAGTATCTCAGAAATAGAATCCAAGCTTTAATCTCTAATAATTAGAATATTTTGGGAAATTTGAAATCAAACTGCGTTAAATTTAATTATTAAGAATTCAAAAAAATCATTTACAATTCTAATAAAACTATCCACGTGCCACGAAATTAACCGAAACCACTGCCGTGCGTCGTTCGGGGTTAAAAAAGCATCGCCAAAATTCGGCCGCAAATTTGCGTTCTACAGTTCCATTTTTACCGATCGATACCAGCTTTTTTACGCGAGCTTTCGCTCCATTTTCCCCCGAATACACACACACACAGGTTTTACTCTGCTCTCTACTCGTCGTTTGGCATTAGCACGTGTACACACACACGTGCACACCACGACTCGCCAACGTACATATAGAGGTGAACGAGGCCCGGTGAAAAATGTGCACTACTTGATGTGTTTAACCCCCGCTATTAGGGTTTGCGTGATACCTCAAACACACCGCCGCTACATCCAGCCACTTTTAAATTCATCGATTATTTTTATTCAACGCTTTTTTCGGTCCTCTCTACATCGTTCCATGAATTTCACTTTCATGTTTCAACTTTTTTGTGCAGTTTTATTTGAACATGTATCTTTTGAATATTGAATATATTTCGTGAGATTCTAACAACGAGTTAAAAGTAGCTTTGTGGTACCTGGCACCACCTCATAATGAGGTTGCGTGCTTTTAAAGCTACCTAACTAAGTCCTTGATTATTATCCCTTCGCACTTCGTGCACTAGAAAATCACGCAATGTTAGATTTCTTTTTTGATATTAATCAGATTAAAGAAAAATTTTGAAATAATCTCTTTTTAATGTTCTTTAACTCTGTTATCGATTTATGTTTCAACATCATAAATAGCTTCACCCCTCTTGTCGAGTACACGCGTTCATTTTCGATGGCATCGAATTAACTACACGGGCAGTGGCAGCCATGGTGAATATCATCCCCATGGGTCGGCTTTATTTGCGGGGAACGTCTGCACTACCTGCTGTAAATTTCGCGTTAAATGTTGTACGATAACCTATTAGGCGACATATACTGGCACCGAAACGTATACTGGACGTAATCACCGTAATATCGGAGTAGAAAAGGTTTCCACTAACAAGTTTAATGGTATATTCATTTTTATGTAACAAATTAGGAATAAACAAACACATTAAGAATCATTTAAAAAAATTATTAACAAAATTTATCAAGAAAAGTTGTTATAAATCGAATTTTAAACAACTTTTATTTAAAACATTTTTCGATAAAATCGATAATTACAATTTCTTGGAAATTAGTGAATCAGTGAAGAGACTTATTTTATGAAAATATCAAAAAGTTTTATTAAGAAAAGTTGTTATAAATCTAATTTTAAACAACTTTTATTTGAAACATTTTTTGATAAAATCAACAATTACCCTGTTTTGAAAATTAGTGAATAAGTGTAGAAACTTATTTTATGAAAATATCAAAAAAATTTATTAAGAAAAGTTGTTATAAATCTAATTTCAAGCAGTTTTTATTTGAAACGTTTTTTGATAAAATTGATAATAACCTTGTTTTGAAAATTAGTGAATCAGTGTAGAGACTTATTTTATAAAAATTTCAAAAAGTTTTATTAAGAAAAGTTGTTATAAATCTAATTTTAAGCAATTTTTATTTGATACATTTTTCGATAAAGTTGATAATTACCGTTTGTTGGAAATTAGTGAATCAGTGAAGAGACTTATTTTATGAAAATATTAAAAAGTTTTATTAAGAAAAGTTGTTATAAATCTAATTTTAAACAACTTTTACTTAAAACATTTTTTGATAAAATTGTTTTGAGAATTAGTGAATCAGTAGTGAGACTTATTTTATGAAAATATTAAAAAATGTTATTAAGAAAAGTTGTTATAATTCCAATTTCAAGCAATTTCTATTTGAAACATTTTTCGATAAAATCGATAATTACAATTTCTTGGAAATTAGTGAATCAGTGTAGAGACCTATTTTATGAAAATATCAAAAAATGTTATTAACAAAAGCTGTTACAAATACAATTTCAAGCAATTTTTATTTGAAACATTTTTCGGTAGAACCAATAATTGCAATTTCTTGGAAATTAGTGAATCAGTGTAGAGACTTATTTTATGAAAATATCTAAAAGTTTTATTAAGAAAAGTTGTTATAAATCTAACTTTAAACAACTTTTATTTGAAAATTTTTTTTGATAAAATCGTTTTGAGAATTAGTGAATCAGTAGAGGGACTTATTTTATGAAAATAACAAAAAATGTTATTAAGAAAAGTTGTTATAAATCTAATTCCAAGCAGTTTTTATTTGAAACATTTTTCGATAAAACCGATAATTGCAATTTCTTGGAAATTAGTGAATCAGTGTAGAGACTTATTTTATAAAATATCAAAAAAATGTATTAAGAAAAGTTGTTATAAATCTAATTTTAAACAATTTTTATTTGGAACATTTTTCGATAAAGTTGATAATTACCGTTCGTTGGAAATTAGTGAATCAGTGAAGAGACTTATTTTATGAAAATATCAAAAAGTTTTATTAAGAATAGTTGTTATAAATCTAATTTTAAACAACTTTTACTTAAAACATTTTTTGATAAAATTGTTTTGAGAATTAGTGAATCAGTGGAGAGACTTATTTTATGAAAATATTAAAAAATGTTATTAAGAAAAGTTGTTATAATTCCAATTTCAAGCAATTTCTATTTGAAACATTTTTCGATAAAATCAATAATTACAATTTCTTGGAAATTAGTGAATCAGTGTAGAGACCTATTTTATGAAAATATCAAAAAATGTTATTAACAAAAGCTGTTACAAATACAATTTCAAGCAATTTTTATTTGAAACATTTTTCGGTAGAACCAATAATTGCAATTTCTTGGAAATTAGTGAATCAGTGTAGAGACTTATTTTATGAAAATATCAAAAAATGTTATTAAGAAAAGTTGTTATAAATCTAATTTTAAACAACTTTTATTTGAAAAATTTTTTTAATAAAATCGTTTTGAGAATTAGTGAATCAGTGGAGGGACTTATTTTATGAAAATAACAAAAAATGTTATTAAGAAAAGTTGTTATAAATCTAATTCCAAGCAATTTTTATTTGAAACATTTTTCGATAAAATCGATAATTACTATTTTTTGGAAATTAGTGAATCAGTGTAGAGACTTATTTTACGAAAATATCAAAAAATGTTATTAAGAAAAGTTGTTATAAATCTAATTTTAAGCAATTTTTATTTGAAACATTTTTCGATAATTACGGTTTTTACAGAATTAGTGAATCAGTGTACTGTGTTATTTAATGGAAATACCAAAAAAAGTTATTAAGAAAAATTGTTAAAAACTTCATTTTAAACAATTAATATTTGAAACATTTCTTAATATAATTGATAAACACACGTATACTTGACATAATCTCTACAATACCGTCTACTCACTATAAATATGCTGATAATAAATTAAGAATAAATAGAGTTGTTTTGTATTAAAAAACTTTTAAAAGGCAAAGTTAAAAATGGCATTAATCCCACAAAAAAAAATCAAAAAGAAACAAAGTCAATCCTAAATCGCAAACAAATCCCCACAGGGACAGAGTAAACGTGACTTTAAAGGGTTGGAATAAACGGAAAAACCGACCGAAGGACGAATTAAAAAGGAGCAGTAAGGGTCGAGTTGGTCAAAAGCAAGCAAAACAAGTAATACAACAAAAAAATAAACAAAACTAAAGCGACGTTCTCCTTCGTCCTGTCGAAATCGACCCCGAAGCCGTTTAATCCTGCGAATCCGAAAGTTTTTATTAAAAAAGTCCGACGCGCCCGATTAGGCTCTGCGGCACGTCATTTCATTTCACTTTTTCTCCTCGACCCTTTTCCTGCATATATACTGGTAAAGTGACAGAGCTTATTTTACGCAGGATTAACTTCCATAAACTGTTGCCACGTTTCCGGTGTAGCCGACGGCTACGTTATTCACTTTTTGCCATGCGCGAGACGACGTTTCGGGCTGGCGTGGGAAAATTCCTACCGACTTGTCCTGCGAATTCCTGCGAAAGGGACGACGTCTAGGGCGGTTACCAAGAAAACTCCGGAAAAGTTCTCCGTTAGGTTAGGTTGGGATTCGGATTCGGATTGGGGGAGTGTCTTTTCTTACGAAATCGCGCATTCAAATCGCCGAAATCTTAAATGAATTTTTAAACTTACCTCTTCCACTTCTTCCAACGAACCTTAAATCGTTAAACTTAGCCACTTGATTCTTCATAACAGCAGTACAATTTCTCAATTCGGCACAATAGTTCTCATCGTTACCTGCACGCACTGTCACGACAGTTCCATCACCGATATCGCCCAAAGCGACCACCTTAAATGCAACCGGAAGTGTTTTATTCGATCGCCAATGTGGCGGTAGCACTGTACACACGAACAACGGACTTCCCGTCCGTATGAGTTCACCCGGATGTTCCGAGAGGAAATCATTAAGGGTTCTTTCAGCAAGTATATCCGACGTCATCTTCGTGTATGTATCATTGATGACGTTGGTTCCTTCAGGAGATGCCGCCGAACCGGTTGTTGTTTGCGTCGTGGACGTCAGGTGCATGGTGGTTGAAACCGTTGATGTCGTCGTCGTCGTCGTTGGGGATGAATTAAAATCACCGAACATGTAGTCGAAAAGTTATCATTTATTATGGATAGCTTAAGAGTTTTCTTTTGAGATTATTCCAAAACTCACATTGTTTATGTAATGCTTATTCTCTTGGTGATTCTTAAATTTCAAATTCTGAAACAAAAATAATTTATTGATTTATTTAGACTAGGTACACACATTTTAATGTTTTTTCGTCATTGAAAGTATGCAACCAATATCACAGTATTTTTATTGCAATACGCGATTTGCGTATGATGCGTATTGCACCGTGATATTGGTTGCATACTTGCAATGATGACGTCGGGTACGATAATTAATTAACACACTGTATATCATTGATGATCGAGAAGCCGAGGTCGCTTGCGGCCGAGGCACTAGCTTAAGTACACATTTTTTTAATGTTATCTTTCTCAGATATTGTCAATAATCGCGAAAGTTTGAAAAGTAGGCACACACATTTTAAAGCTTTTTCTTAATGTTCTCTTGATGAGATATCAACGATTGGGAAAGTTCGAATTATATATCATTTTAAAGATTAAGATTTCAGCTTTAAATTGATATATAAATCATCACTTTAATTCCATAAATAAGGTAAATACGATTGTTTAAACTTTGGGTTAGGTTATTTTTTTTTTGTATTAAATCAAAACGTAGAGTTTTACATTTTACTCGTTTTCTTGAAATTTTTTATATCAAATATACCACAAATTATATATCATTTTAAAGATTAAGATTTCAGCTTTAAATTGATACATAAATCATCACTTTAATTCCATAAATAAGATAAATACGATTGTTTAAACTTTGGGTTAGGTTATTTTTTTTTGTATTAAATCAAANATGATTTATGTATCAATTTAAAGCTGAAATCTTAATCTTTAAAATGATATATAATATGTGATATATTTATTATAAAAAGTTTTGAGAAAAAAAATAAAATGTAATTATCTGCGTTTTGACTTAAACCCAAAAAATACAAAATTTATGTTTAACCTAACTCAAAGTTTAAAAAAGCGCATTTACCGTATTTGTGATATTGAAATGATGATTTATATATCAATTTAAAGCTGAAATCTTAATCTTTATAATGATATTCCCTCTGTCTCAAATTATGGTATACATTTCTCTAAAATTTATGAATTAAGATAAGTTTGAAGAATTAATGAGTTTCTGTCTATTTAACATAATCTAATGTAATCTTAATTTAATTACGAAATACCTATTGTGTCAAAACTATAGAAGATATTTGTCACGAAATGTACTAAAGAGACGTAAAAACGAAGCAGAACCAGAAAGGCGCTGCAAAAGCAAACGGTTCATAACTAAAAACAGTATTGCAACGGCAAAATACGACTATGGCTTTTTGTTTATAAAGAACCTGCAAAAACAAACAGCAAGAACCGGGCAAGAGGAACAATTGTGACCAAAAACATCGAGTCTATTAACACAGTAGAATGCAAAAAGATGATTATCGATAACGTTTTACCAGCCATTAGATCTAAATTCCCAAAAGCCCATAAAGCCAAGACAATTTATGTTTAACAAGATAATGCAACACCGCATTCTTATGAAAACGATGCAGAATTGCTGGCTGAAGGATCAAGAGATGGATGATGTATTAAATTCAATTTACAGCCACCGAATAGTTCTGATTTGAAAGTTTTAGACCTTGGCTTCTTCAATGCTATTCACAATTTGCAGCACATTGTTTTAAAAGAAGCTCAATTCTTAGCAAAATCGTTTGCGTAATTGGAAATCCCAAAATATCAAAATTGACAATCATCAAGAAATCATAAAAGTGATACAGAAAGTTTTCTTATAAAAGTTGATGATAATGGATCAAGATAACATAATTCGTAGTTAATGCCACCATAGATATCACCATTTCTTAGGTTCAAGCATGGTTCAAGCCAGGAATTCTCAAAATATCAAAATTGACAATCATCTGCGTTAAATTCTGTTATAAGTAGAAAACTAAAGCCAAAAAATACAAAATTTAACTTTAACCTAACTTAAAGTTTAAACAATCGTATTTACCTTATTTATGAAATTGAAGTGATGATTTATATATCAACTTAAAGCTAAAATCTTAATCTTTAAAATGATATATAATTTGTGGTATATTTAATATAAAAAATTTCGAGAAAAAAAGTAAAATGTAAAACTCTGCGTTTTGACTTAAACCCAAAATTTGTATATTTTGGGTTCGATCGAATTATGAAAAAACTTAAAATGTAAAACTCTGCGTTTTGACTTAAATTCAATAAATACAAAATTTATCTTTAACCTAACTCAAAGTTTAAAAAAGTGTATTTACTTTATTTGTGATATTGGAGTGATGATTTATATATCATTTTAAAGCTAAAATCTTAATCTTTAAAATGATATATAATTTGTGGTATATTTAATATAGAAAATTTCGAGAAAACAAGTAAAATGTAAAACTCTACGTTTTGATTTAATACAAAAAAAAATAACCTAACCCAAAGTTTAAACAATCGTATTTACCTTATTTATGAAATTGAAGTGATGATTTATGTATCAATTTAAAGCTGAAATCTTAATCTTTAAAATGATATATAATATGTGGTATATTTATTAAAAAAAATTTTGAGAAAAAAAATAAAATGTAAATATCTGCGTTTTGACTTAAACCCAAAAAATACAAAATTTATCTTTAACCTAACTCAAAGTTTAAAAAAGCGTATTTACTTTATTTGTGATATTGGAGTGATGATTTATATATCAATTTAAAGCTGAAATCTTAATCTTTAAAATGATATATAATATGCGATATATTTATTATAAAAAGTTCTGAGAAAAAAAATAAAATGTAAATATCTACGTTTTGACTTAAACCCAAAAAATACAAAATTTATCTTTAACCTAACTCAAAGTTTAAAAAAGCGTATTTTCCTTATTTGTGATATTCGAGCGATGATTTATATATTATTTTAAAGCTAAAATCTTAATCTTTAAAATGATATATAATTTGTGGTATATATAATATAAAAAATTTCACGAAAACAACTAAAATGTAAAACTCTACATTTTGATTTAATACAAATAAATCTGTAACCTAACCCAAAGTTCAAACAATCGTATTTACCATATTTATGAAATTGAAGTAATGGTTTATGTATCAATTTAAAGCTGAAATCTTAATCTTTGAAATGATATATAATATGCGATATATTTATTATAAAAAGTTCTGAGAAAAAAAATAAAATGTAAATATCTACGTTTTGACTTAAACCCAAAAAATACAAAATTTAACTTTAACCTAACTCAAAGTTTAAAAAAGCGTATTTTCCTTATTTGTGATATTATAGTGATGATTTATATATCAATTTAAAGCTGAAATCTTAATCTTTAAAATGATATATAATTTGTGGTATATTTAATATACAAAATTTCGAGAAAACAAGGAAAATGTAAAACTCTATGTTTTGATTTAATACAAAAAAAAATAACCTAACCCAAAGTTTAAAAAAGCGTATTTACCGTATTTGTGATATTGAAGTGATGATTTATATATCAATTTAAAGCTGAAATCTTAATCTTTAAAATGATATATAACATGTGATATATTTATTATAAAAAGTTTGGAGAAAAAAAATAAAATGTAAATATCTGCGTTTTGACTTAAACCCAAAAAATACAAAATTTATCTTTAACCTAACTCAAAGTTTAAAAAAGCGCATTTACCGTATTTGTGATATTGAAATGATGATTTATATATCAATTTAAAGCTGAAATCTTAGTCCTTATAATGATATTCAGTATTTCAACGGCAAAATAGGACTAAGGCCTTTTGTTTATAAAGAACCTGCAAAAAGAAACAGCAAGAACCGAGTAAAACAGAACAATGGTTACCAAAAAAATTGAGTCTATTAACACAGCAAAATGTAAAAAGATGATTATCGATAACGTTTTACCAGCCATTGGATCTAAATTCCCAAAAGCGCATAAAACCAAGACAATTTACGTTCAACAAGATAATGCAACACCGCATTCTTATGAAAACGATGCAGAATTGCTGGCTGAAGGATCAAGAGATGGATGATGTATTAAATTCAATTTACAGCCACCGAATAGTTCTGATTTGAAAGTTTTAGACCTTGGCTTCTTCAATGCTATTCACAATTTGCAGCACATTGTTTTAAAAGAAGCTCAATTCTTAGCAAAATCGTTTGCGTAATTGGAAATCCCAAAATATCAAAATTGACAATCATCAAGAAATCATAAAAGTGATACAGAAAGTTTTCTTATAAAAGTTGATGATAATGGATCAAGATAACATAATTCGTAGTTAATGCCACCATAGATATCACCATTTCTTAGGTTCAAGCATGGTTCAAGCCAGGAATTCTCAAAATATCAAAATTGACAATCATCTGCGTTAAATTCTGTTATAAGTAGAAAACTAAAGGTGATAGAGAANATTCATTGTGAGGTCATTTTGCGTATAAACTAGTCCTCTGTTAATTGTGCAACAACAAGTATGTTGAGGCAAAAAAATTTCCTTCATTTGGAATTTTTACTTCTATGGTAGTATCGTCCCATAGATCGTTAGAGGATGTGGTGATGCACGATCCTTAGTTTAATGTTTGTTCAAAAGATATTCGAGAAATCAAGTACCGATACTTTACTAGGCATAATTGTTTAGACGATCAAAAAATGTATGATTATAAATTAGCTAAGTTTTTATTAGCAAGTTTTGTTGATCTTTTAATTCACAGCTATCCATGATAGAATTATTTCTATACAGTGCTGGGCAAAATTGGCAAAACAAAGCTGAGGTAAATATTTTATGGCCAAGCCTAACTCAACTTGTATATTATTCCAAATATATCCAGATATAATTATATTAACTTCTTTTAGGAAAAGCAGCACTTGCAGTGTTTAGGCAATGCTAACGCTGCGACAAACATCAAAGTTTGTAAATAACAGGAATTGGTTACTTCAAGAATATAGTATAGTTTTGCCATTGAAAATTATTTGTAAATTTAACTGGAGTGATTTAGCAAGTTGTTGACATAAATTAATTGGTTTATACGTAATTTAGGAAAAAATTATAAATTCAAAGTTTCCCGGCGGAGAAGGTTTAAAAAACAACAGGAATTATCGTAGTAGGTTAGAAAAAACGCATTCATGCCTCACCCGGTCGTTGCCAGGCAACCGAAACGGCTGTCAACACTTTTTCTGAATGAAAACTTTCACCCTCGTAGTATGCGTAGGCGGGGTCAATTTTTTCGCATTTCGCTTGTCACGCGAAAAAAAATCCGCTCACCTATTTAGTTAATCCTCAGCTAAACGACGTCCCAAATCGAGAGATTCACTTTTTCACCACTTAATCGACGTCCGACGGCGTATTATTTATTTTTTTTTTTGTTTTGTCGAATTTTTTGTTCCAACTTAATTTCCCGATTTCGAAAATTGGTCAAACAACACTTCGCGTTGGTGTCGCGGGGCCATGTGCTTTGCGGCCCTATTTCGACTCTAGAACATCGTTTCGGGGGTACACAGAAATAGGATTTCAGCATTGGACTGAGAAGCCTTTCAGGACGGGCTGCGCTGATAACCCCTTCGGTTATCAGGGGAAACCCAAAACAAAGACAACGCTAGCCGCGCGACTCGTTCAACGGAAAGAGATCCCTATACCGTAGATTAAAATAGAAGCGGTACATAAAGGGGTATGCATCTGACGAGGACACTTCCGCCCGTACAACGAGTGTAGTGTAAGAGAGACGACCGATGTTGCGGTTTTAGCGGGCCGGGCCTCATCGCAACGAAGGACGACGCCATGGGGATTCCCCGCGATTCGAGAGGGACGGGTTAACGCTATGCGGTTTGAAGTATTTGCTGGTGTTGAACAGAGATGGCGCGATCTATCCACGCAAGCGTCACATATGAACGAGTAGAAAGGGAGAGAAAGCTGGGCGTTAAAGAGGGGAGAGGCTACGTTTTGGTGTATGGGGTTTATTTTCATTTTTTTTACCTCGACGTGTTTTACTCTATGGGTATTCGATGGTTTACCCAGGATAAGTTATCCTTTAACACCGATTTTATTTATTTTTTTAACTCCAAATCATCAAATATTTATTTAAAAATTTCTCGTCTAAATGAATAATAAAGTAACCACAATTAATTCAAATCAATTATGTACAGCAATAGAAAGCAATTTGGTTCACACTCGCCAGCAAGCATTACCAATAATTAACAATAACGATTAATTTTGAGTTCCATCCACCGCGCCTATACATTTAATAACTGGTTGTCAACCCCCTATTTAGGCTACTAACTATTATCTCCGAGTAGTTGTTATTATTATCAAATCTATCACTACAACCATCAAAGATTTTTTTGAGAAAATCTTTTCATTTCTGAAATAAGCACGAAACACAATATCGGGCATAAAAGACTAAAATTAACCTGGAAAGTTCGGGAAAGGAAACCGCGTCCTGCACCCGGAGAGACAGCTGTATCCAAGTGTTTCCTGAAAATAACCATTACACAGTATTTCTTCTGTTTTACCAAGAAAATTAAATCCTATTTTTAACCATTTCTAGACAAACAGTATTCATATCAACTTCATATTTACTAAGAAAAACTTCGGTTTCATTTTTAAACAAAACAATAAAATTAAAAAACTTGTAACTTTTTTATTAAATTGCCAAATTTAAATTNAACTTTAATAATCCAATTTCCATCATTGATCTTTTTTCATTTTGTTTTTAAATTGTAATAGACTTTAAACCTTTACTGTCTCTCATTGTAAAAAGGAAAAAGAAAGGAATTAACATTTCACCTAATCAGTTTAAAGCAGTAGTTCTCAAACTTTATATTTTTAGTGTAATATTTTATCACCATACTGGCTAGATACTACTTCCAAAACACTTACTATTGCTTCCAGAAAACTAAATAGTGCTTCCAAAAGACTAAATACAGCTGGTAGAAGACTAGATACTTCTAGACGAAGACTAGTTGCTAGGTAAAAGACAAATATTGATGGCAGAAGACTAGATAATATTAATGTTGGACTAGATTCTACTTGCAGAACACTAAATACAGCTTCCAGAGACTAAACACTGCTTCAGAAGATTAAATACTGCTTCCAGAAGACTAGCTACAACTGGCAGAAGACTAGATACTTCTGATCGGAGACTAGATGATGGGTGGAAAACAAAATAGTGATGCAGAACACTAAATAATACTAATAGTTATGCTGTAAATACTAAAAAAATCAAAAATTGTCATAAGAAGATGTACAACCTAAAAGGACAACTTAAAAGAGTTGTAATCAGCTACTCAGTAGCCATTTTTCTGTATATGTTGTGAAAATTTGATGGAAATTAAGGAAAAAATGGATTTATCGCGAATTTTTTAAGTTATCTAGAAAAAATTTTTAAAATTAAAGAGAACAACAACTTTCAAGATTTATATCTCGAGAACTAAACGAGATATTTAAAAGGGGAAATTTTCATTAAAAAGTAGACTCTTTTCTGTATAAGTCATGAAAATTTGGTGGAAATTATCGAAGAAATGGATTTTTCGCGAATTTTTTAAGTTGTTGAGAAAATACTTCCAAAGTTAAAAACATCAAATACTTGAAATATTTCTATCTCAAGAACTAAACCAGATATTTACAAGCGAAAGTTTTTATTAAAAAGTAGACATTTTTCTGTATATGTTGTAAAAATTTGATGGAAATTAACAAAAAAAATGGATTTTTCGCGAATTTTTTAAGTTAACTAGAAGATATTTTTAAAATTGAAGAGAATAAAAACTTTAAAGCTTTCTATCTCGAGAACTAAACGAGATATTTAAAAGGGGAAGTTTTCATTAAAAAGTAGACTCTTTTCTGTATAAGTCATGAAAATTTAGTGGAAATTATCGAAGAAATGGATTTTTCGCAAATTTTTTAAGTTTTTGAGAAAATACTTCCAAAGTTAAAAACATCAAATACTTGAAACATTTATATCTCTAGAACTAAACGAGATATTAAAAAGCAGACTCTTTTCTGCATAAGTCATAAAAATTTGAACGAAATTGTCGAAAAAATGGATTTTTCGCGAATTATTTAAGTTGTAAAGAACAAAAACTTTAAACAATTCTGTCATTAATTTAAAAAAAATCGTATCTCAAGAACGAATGAAGATTTCGCGATGAAATAAAAAGCATTTTAAAGCAAATTTAATCAAAAATCAACACAGCAAAAATTATTTTTCCATATTCATAAATCTTGATGTTGCGATTTTTTGAATTCATCTCTATAATCCTAGAAATTCACTCGATAATGATGAATCTTAAGAATTTTTATCTCAAGAATGAATTAAGATATCGTGATGAAACAAAAAGCATTTTAAAGCAAATTTAACCCAAAATCAACACAAAAAAAGTTATTTGTTTATTGAAATAAATCTTGTTGTTACGATTTTTTTAGTTGTATTATTTTACATTATGCATTTAACATAAAAAATTGTTTTTTAAACTTAAATTATTACGCAATTTTTTCTTTTATGACCAAAAGCTTCCTGTTTATTGAGTTTCACACAAAAGGCGAGTATTCATATAAAATCCTCAACTACATTTAATTTCATAACATTTATATCAAACACCCACCAAGCTACAAATCTAAATATAAAAAAAAATGGCAAAGATGGTTTTACTCTTACTTCTCGGTTTTCTTTTCCGGGGTTACTCTCAAGATATGCAGGTAATTTTTTAATTTAACTCATTAATTATATTTTTTTATATATAACTTTGACTTGTAGAGTAATTTTCTGTTAGCAAACGTGATTCGGCACGCTCAAAGATGTGCGAGCCAATTTAACGTAAACAATGCGATTTTAAATGATTTCTCAAACAATCAATCACTAATTGGTTTATTAACAGCCCAAAAAGCAATCGATCGAAACGTAAAATGTATGATTAAGTGTATGATGGAGCAAGAAAATTATTTCGTCGATCGAAAAATTAACATTCAATCATCCGTTGTGAATACCCCGCAAGGTGGTACTTTGGATATTCGAAAATGCACCACCGTCGATGATAACGATGATTGTGAGTTGGTGTTTAAAGCTGTTAAATGCATCGTTGAAGAAGCTACAAGAATAAACAATTAATTTTTTTTGTTTTTTGTGGTGTGGGGATTTTGGAATTATTATTTGTTTATAATAAATGAAACTTAGATTCAATTTATTCTTCGTTAAATATTTTTGGAATTAAAAAGAACGACAACTTTAAACATTTAAAATCGTAAAAACCGGAAGTTGATGATAACCCGAAAAGTTATTTGGTATTAATTTTGTTATAGGAAATAAAAAATGCTTTAAAATGAGTCCAAACACGACCTAATTATCTTAAATATTACCTAAAATATACTCATTATTAATAAAAAAAACAATCGACAATCGTAATTTTAAAATAATCGTATCTACGTTGTTTTTAAAGATAATATAGTGGTGTTTCGGCTCATTTTAAAAGATTTTTTATAGAGATTAATAATTTTTAATAATTAAACGCAATTTTTAAAAAATTACATCAACCTAACCTGTCATAATTTTAGAATATGATTAATATTTTTCGTTGATGAATTATGAAGAACTAAGAATTAAAACGAAAATAAACCCGATTAATTTATTAAGTAACTAAATACGAGTTAAAATCGTAAAAACCGGAAGTTGATGACCCGAAAAGTTATTTCGTGCTAATTTTGTTATAGGAAATAAAAAATGCTTTAAAATGAGTCCAAACACGACCTAATTATCTTAAATATTACCTAAGATATACGCAATATTAATAAAAAAACAATCGACAATCGTAATTTTAAAATAATCGTATCTACGTTGTTTTTAAAGATAATATAGTGGTGTTTGGGCTCATTTTAAAGGATTTTTTATGGAGATTAATAATTTTTAACAATTAAAGGCAATTTTTAAAAAATGACATCAACCTAACCTATCATAATTTTAGAATATGATTAATTTTTTTAAAATTTTTTTTGTTGATGAATTATAAAGAATTAAGAATCAGTTAAAACAAAAATAAATCCGATTAATTTATTAAGTAATTAAATCGAGTTAAAATCGTAAAAACCGGAAGTTGATGACCCGAAAAGTTATTTCGTGTTAATTTCGTTATAGGAAATAAAAAATGCTTTAAAATGAGTCCAAACACGACCTAATTATCTTAAATATTGCCTAAGATATACTCAATATTAATAAAAAAAACAATCGACAATCGTAATTTTAAAATAATCGTATCTACGTTGTTTTTAAAGATAATATAGTGGTGTTTGGGCTCATTTTAANAAAAAAATAACCTAACCCAAAGTTTAAACAATCGTATTTATCTTATTTATGAAATTAAAGTGATGATTTATGCATCAATTTAAAGCTGAAATCTTAATCTTTAAAATGACACATAATAGGTGGTATATTTATTACACAAATTTTTTTGAAAACTAGTAGATTGTGAAACGCTTTACTTAAATCTATAAATTATAAAGAAATCTTTGACTGAACTCAAAGTTTAAAAAATTGTTAATTAACGAACTGCTCAGTGGAAATCCGTATAAATCAGTACTCTGTGACAACGAATACCATACAAGGATACATACAGGGAAAATCTGTAGGGTTTAGACACATTGGCTTGGTTCTTTATTAAAACGGTCGAGGGTGGTCAAGCAAAATGAACGCGTCGAAAACGTGTATCCTGAGGGGAGACGAACAGAAAGGGGCCACGTGCATTTTTACGCTCGGACCCTCGAACGTCGTTAGTTTAATTACAATAGAATAGAACAGAAGGGGTTGGAAACGAGGACGTGACGGAAAATATCTTCATTTTAAGATTTTACCCAAAAATTGCAACTTTTTATGTCCTCGGTTTGAATTCATTAAATCATAGCGCTCCACCGCGACCTGTAGGGGGTCCGTAATAAATCTTGCGGACAAATTCGTCCTTTGTAGATAACAGCCTGTGCAAGAGAGGGTAATTCTGGAACGATCCACCCCCATTTTCCCCCAGGCTCATATATATTCCAAACGGGGGTCCGGCTTGCCGGACTCTCGCCGCCACTGTTCTAAATCCAACCCTTTTGCTTTAATATCTTACCCTTATTTGAACGTCGGAACCCCAATGCCCTAGCTTGGACCAACTAAACCCACCCTACCATTAAAGGATAATGTTTTAAACCAAGACAATAGGGAGACCAAGACAAGATTGTGATTTTCTTCATTTTTTTGACATTTAGACCACCTCGAAGGAAGTTATTGAGGAAATTTATGTATCAAAAACAAAACAAAACAGCCGTGGGTTATTATTTTTGGGCTCTTTTACTCCCACGATAAACAAACCAACAGGAAGCACGTGGTGACAATCAGAAATAGTAGTCACGACATCCCCTAAAATCGAAATATTTAAGCTGTGTAAATATGGCGAGAAAAATAAATAACATAAATTGTTTTTTTAAACATTTTTACCGACACGATCTGTAACGAGATCCAGAAAAAATCTGCCCGAAAAAAGTTTCATCGTCAAATTTCACTCTTCGCGTAGAGATGGCGCGTCGATGCAATATTTTTCTGCGAGCATTTTTCAGAATCGACTGTAAAAAAAGCTGAAAAATGGATTGACACGACGCGTGGCTATTTTGCGAAATAGATTTGCAATTAGCCGTGATGCAGGGGCGCATCACGCGTGCAGTATTTATTGATTCGGGACCCCGGTTGCGAACGACGATAAATAACGTCGAATAAATTAACGAGCCGTCATTGGGCGATATTATTAATTCGATTTTGGACCACCCGAAAATATATATTAATAAACGTAACGGCGAGAGTTGCGTTTATCGGACGCACAGCCAACCGTGCACTTTTTAACGGACGTTAATGCGTTTTGAACGTTTAACAAGGAAGCGGCGAATTTGTTTATTTTATGGTCGGTAATTGCTTTTTGTTTCATTTAATATTGGAAATTTGATTTCGTGAAACCAGGTCCCTCATGTAATGCACCGCGCGCTCTATGTTCGGTCACTATTTCAAATTAGATGTCGAAACGAGTTTGCGATTTAAATTAATTCCACCTATTTTATCAATTCATTTCATCCTTTATTAGAAAATCTAAAATATTTATTCCCAATTTAGCGACAAATCAAATAATATCTCTAATTCATTAATATCATCAACTCCAGATTGGTGATGTTAAACGAAAGCTCGCGAGAGGTTTTGATTAGACTCGCAGAGACCTCCACATTGTGTATCAGTTGTCCAATAACGTGTATGGAGCGGATTCATAACTGGTAACGCTCTAACGATCTCAGTTGATGATGAACGTAATTAACAGCGACAAAGGGTCGGAAAATAAAGTGAGATTTACGAGGGGACCTGCCTCTGTCTCTCTGTCTGTCTGCGGCGCTCCACTTTTACGAATTCGCATGGCAATTAGGGGTTTCCGAGAAGACTTGACAAAAAATCTGTATCAATTAGTGCATCAAATCAACATAAATTCATATTAAAAACTTAATTCGCAACATTTATGATTAACAAAATAAAAAGTGATCGATTTCATCGATGTGATCTTGTAAAGAATTAAAAATCGTTTAATTTGAGTACAAACACGACCAGTTTATCTTCAAAAACGACCGAGATACGAGCGAAAACGTAAAAACCGGAAGTCAAAATTTAAAAAAATTAATTTCGTGCTCATTTTCTTGTAGGAGATGAAAAATGCTTTAAAATGAGCCCAAACACGACGGGGTTATCTTAAAAAGCACGCGAGATATTAATTAAAAAAATAATAAAAACAAATGATGATCGTAATGTTGAAATGATCGTATCTTCGTTGCTTTTAAAGATAAAGTAGTGGTGTTTGGGCTCATTTTAAAGGATTTTTTATGGAGATTTTTTAAAATTACATCAACCTAACCTATCTTAATTTTAGAATATGGTTAATTTTTTTTTAATTTATTCTGTTAATAAATTATAAAGAATTAAGAATTAAAACGAAAATAAACCCGATTAATTTATTAAGTAACTAAACACGGGTTAAAATCGCAAAAACCGGAAGTTGATAACCCGAAAAGTTATTTCGTGTTAATTTCGTTATAGGAAATAAAAAATGCTTTAAAATGAGTCCAAACACGACCTAATTATCTTAAATATTGCCTAAGATATACTCAATATTAATAAAAAAAACAATCGACAATCGTAATTTTAAAATAATCGTATCTACGTTGTTTTTAAAGATAGTATAGTGATGTTTGGGCTCATTTTAAAAGATTTTTTATAGAGATTAATAATTTTTAATAATTAAAAACAATTTTTAAAATATTACATCAACTTAACCTGTCATAATTTTAGAATATGATTAATTTTTTTCGTTGATGAATTATGAAGAACTAAGAATTAAAACGAAAGTAAACCCGATTAATTTATTAAGTAACTAAATACGAGTTAAAATCGTAAAAACCGGAAGTTGATAACCCGAAAATTCATTTCGTGTTAATTTTGTTATAGGAAATAAAAAATGCTTTAAAATGAGTCCAAACACGACCTAATTATCTTAAATATCACCTAAGATATACGCAATATTAATAAAAAAAACAATCGACAATCGTAATTTTAAAATAATCGTATCTACGTTGTTTTTAAAGATAATATAGTGATGTTTGGGCTCATTTTAAAAGATTTTTTATAGAGATTAATAATTTTTAATAATTAAAAACAATTTTTAAAAAATTACATCAACCTAACCTGTCATAATTTTAGAATATGATTAATTTTTTTCGTTGATGAATTATGAAGAACTAAGAATTAAAACAAAAATAAACCCGATTAATTTATTAAGTAATTAAATCGAGTTAAAATCGTAAAAACCGGAAGTTGATGACCCGAAAAGTTATTTCGTGTTAATTTTGTTATAGGAAACAAAAAATGCTTTAAAATGAGTCCAAACACGACCTAATTATCTTAAATATTACCTAAGATATACTCAATATTAATAAAAAAAACAATCGACAATCGTAATTTTAAAATAATCGTATCTACGTTGTTTTTAAAGATAGTATAGTGATGTTTGGGCTCATTTTAAAAGATTTTTTATAGAGATTTCTTAAATNGCGTATTTTCCTTATTTGTGATATTCGAGTGATGATTTATATATCATTTTAAAGCTAAAATCTTAATCTTTAAAATGATATATAATTTGTGGTATATTTAATATAAAAAATTTCGAGAAAACAAGTAAAATGTAAACCTCTACGTTTTGATTTAATTCAAAAAAATCTGTAACCTAACTCAAAGTTTAAAAAAGCGTATTTACGGTATTTGTGATATTGAAGTGATGATTTATATATCAATTTAAAGCTGAAATCTTAATCTTTAAAATGATATATAATTTGTGATATATTTATTATAAAAAGTTTTGAGAAAAAAAATAAAATGTAAAACTCTGCGTTTTGATTTAAACCCAAAAAATACGAAATTTATCTTTAACCTAACTCAAAGTTTAAAAAAGCGTATTTTCCTTATTTGTGATATTCGAGCGATGATTTATATATCATTTTAAAGCTAAAATCTTAATCTTTAAAATGATATATAATTTGTGGTATATTTAATATAAAAAATTTCGAGAAAAAAAGTAAAATGTAAAACTCTACGTTTTGATTTAATACAAAAAAAATAACCTAACCCAAAGTTTAAACAATCGTATTTACCTTATTTATGAAATTGAAGTGATGATTTATGTATCAATTTAAAGCTGAAATCTTAATCTTTAAAATGATATATAATATGTGGTATATTTATTNACTCAATATTAATAAAAAAAACAATCGACAATCGTAATTTTAAAATAATCGTATCTACGTTGTTTTTAAAGATAGTATAGTGATGTTTGGGCTCATTTTAAAAGATTTTTTATAGAGATTTCTTAAATTTTTGTTGTTGTTGAATTATAGAGAACCGAGAATCATTTAAAACGAAAATAAACCCGATTAATTTATTAAGTAACTAAATCTGAGTTAAAATCGTAAAAACCGGAAGTTGGTAATTCGAAAAATAATGTCATGTAAATTTTATTATAGGGAATGAGAAATGCTTTAAAATGAGTCCAAACACGACTTGATTATCTTATAAAGTACGCGAGATATACTAAATATTAATAACAAAAACAAATGACAATCGTATTTTTGAAATGTTCATATCTTTGTTGTTTTTAAAGATAATATAGTGATGTTTGGGCTCTTTTTAAAGAATTTTTTATGGAGATTACGAATTTTTATAAAAAAACGTAATTTTTTGACTTAACCTAATTAATTTTTATTTTGTGAACGAAAAAAATGATAAATATTATAAAATTCTTTAAAATAATACAAAAAAAATGTAGTTCTTCTATTTGGTGACATATTGATGAAACAAAGTTCCGGTATTCTAGAACGTGTATAGATTGCCTTAAAGATAAGCAATGGTGCGACGTAGCGTAGAAGACGAATAACGTAATTTGTGCCCGTTGGGAAACTAATGGTCGCTCGGACAGTGTTTTAATGAGTCGGCTGTAGTGGTAGCCCTGCATCGGGGGAGGGCGTGAATTGGCATCGGCAACACTGACATATAACCCCACGTACCTACACTGTAACTTACCGTCCCTCGAACTACTCGATCGGAAATTCTAGATGATCACGATTCAAGCTGGAGAAAATTTATTATCCCCATCATCATCACGAATACAATCAATAAGAACAATTTTTTTACCCCACATAAATTTCATCTAAAAATTTTCAAGTATCCAAACAGATGGGACGGAGATTATTTTTTTTTCTGCTGCCGTGACTCCAAATGAAGATGTTTGCTTACGCCACTTTATTGGGCATGATTTTTATGCGTTCCTTTTATGTTCTAAGCCGGTCCTCTTTTAAAACGGGTCCGCGGCGGCAACCGTTCCACAAAGGGCGCACGCCGCAAGCCTTTTAGCCACGGTGGGCTGGATAAAGACGCCGACATTCTACAGGAAGACACCATTGTTATTGGTTTTGATATTGTTTCGTTCTATTCTTGGATGGCGATTAACCGCGTTTTTAACAATATTCGATTGAACGTACGTTATTGCTCAACCGCATCATCTAACCTCACTATAAACTATAACAGTTAACATTTATTTATTTAAAAAATGATTTTTTGTAAGAACGAAAATAAAAAAGGGGGAGATGCTTGAACGGTTTCTCTAATCAACTCTCGGCTTTGATCAGAGTAGAGAGAGTGAACTAAAGCATGGAGTAAATCCCGATGAAGGTGCCGGTGAATGGTGACGTATTGTAATGCCGCCGACAATGGTGCGTTAAGTCCTTCCGGTTCGCGTGATCCTGAAAGCTGCAGGTTCCGGATGTGTACCGCTTTGTTTCAGCCCACGCGTTGTCCCCAAAACAACGCCCGTTTGCTGCTGTTTTATCTTCACCATCCAGACGGTGTCCTATTATTCTGCTCCGCGTGAAATGTTTGGTAATGAAAGTGTTCGAGAGGCATTTAGCAAATTGGAAAAAATTATTAAAAAAAAAATAAATTAAATCTAAGCTTTATTGACTTATACAGAGAAGTGTCCACTTTTTAATGACAACTTCCGCTTTTAAAGACCTCGTTTAGTTCTTGAGATAGAAATCTTTAAAGTTTTTGTTCTCTTTAATAAATTAATTCTTAATTCTTTATAATTCACCAACAAAAAAATTTAAAAAAATTAATCATATTCTAAAATTATGTTAGGTTGATGTAATTTTTAAAAAAATGGTTTTTAATTATTATATTTTATTAATCTCCATAAAAAATCGTTTAAAATGAGCCCAAACACCACTATATTATCTTTAAAAACAACGTAGATACGATTATTTTAAAATTACGATTGTCGATTGTTTTTTTATTAATATTGGGTATATCTTAGGTAATATTTAAGATAATTAGGTCGTGTTTGGACTCATTTTAAAGCATTTTTTATTTCCTATAACAAAATTAACACGAAATCACTTTTCGTGTTATCAACTTCCGGTTTTTACGATTTTAACTCGTATTTAGTTACTTAATAAATTAATCGGGTTTGTTTTCGTTTTAATTCTTAGTTCTTTATAATTCATCAACAAAAAATAATTAAAAAAAAATTAATCATATTCTAAAATGAAGATAGGTTAGGTTGATGTCATTTTTTAAAAATGGTTTTTAATTATTAAAAATTATTAATCTCCATAAAAAATCTGTTAAAATGAGCCCAAACACCACTATATTATCTTTAAAAACAACGTAGATACGATTATTTTAAAATTACGATTGTCGATTGTTTTTTTATTAATATTGAGTATATCTTAGGTAATATTTAAGATAATTAGGTCGTGTTTGGACTCATTTTAAAGCATTTTTTATTTCCTATAACAAAATTAACACGAAATCACTTTTCGTGTTATCAACTTCCGGTTTTTACGATTTTAACTCGTATTTAGTTACTTAATAAATTAATCGGGTTTGTTTTCGTTTTAATTCTTAGTTCTTTATAATTCATCAACAAAAAATAATTAAAAAAAAATTAATCATATTCTAAAATGAAGATAGGTTAGGTTGATGTCATTTTTTAAAAATGGTTTTTAATTATTAAAAATTATTAATCTCCATAAAAAATCTGTTAAAATGAGCCCAAACACCACTATATTATCTTTAAAAACAACGTAGATACGATTATTTTAAAATTACGATTGTCGATTGTTTTTTTATTAATATTGGGTATATCTTAGGTAATATTTAAGATAATTAGGTCGTGTTTGGACTCATTTTAAAGCATTTTTTATTTCCTATAACAAAATTAACACGAAATGACTTTTCGGGTTATCAACTTCCGGTTTTTACGATTTTAACTCGTATTTAGTTACTTAATAAATTAATCGGGTTTATTTTCGCTTTAATTCTTAGTTCTTTATAATTCATCAACAAAAAATAATTTTAAAAAAATTAATCTCATTCTAAAATTAAGATAGGTTAGGTTGATATCATTTTTTAAAAATGGTTTTTAATTATTATATTTTATTAATCTCCATAAAAAATCGTTTAAAATGAGCCCAAACACCACTATATTATCTTTAAAAACAACGTAGATACGATTATTTTAAAATTACGATTGTCGATTGTTTTTTTATTAATATTGGGTATATCTTAGGTAATATTTAAGATAATTAGGTCGTATTTGGACTCATTTTAAAGCGTTTTTTATTTCCTATAACAAAATTAACACGAAATGACTTTTCGGGTTATCACTTCCGATTTTTACGATTTTAACCCGTATTTAGTTACTTAATAAATTAATCGGGTTTATTTTCGTTTTAATTCTTAGTTCTTTATAATTCATCAACAAAAAAATTTTTTTTAAATTAATCATATTCTAAAATTAAGATAGGTTAGGATGATATCATTTTTTAAAAATGTTTTTAATTATTAAAAATTATTAATCTCCATAAAAAATCGTTTAAAATAAGCCCAAACACCACCATATTATCTTTAAAAACAACGTAGATACGATTATTTTAAAATTACGATTGTCGATTGTTTTTTTATTAATATTGGGTATATCTTAGGTAATATTTAAGATAATTAGGTCGTGTTTGGACTCATTTTAAAGCATTTTTTATTTCCTATAACAAAATTAACACGAAATAACTTTTCGGGTTATCAACTTCCGGTTTTTATGATGTTAACTGGTATTTAGTTACTTAATAAATTAATCGGGTTTATTTTCGTTTTAATTCTTAGTTCTTTATAATTCATCAACAAAAAATAATTAAAAAAAAATTAATCATTCTAAAATTAAGATAGGTTAGGTTGATATCATTTTTTAAAAATGGTTTTTAATTATTATATTTTATTAATCTCCATAAAAAATCGTTTAAAAT
>NW_019280890.1:2731-87437 GCF_000648695.1 Onthophagus taurus
TTTTACTGCATATTTTCGCATATTTTGTCATTTTACTAGATTTGTTTCTTGTTGCTTAATAAAATAAATATAATGACTGCGTAATTTTTAAATATGCGAACATACCTTTTAGTTTAAGGCATAATACAGGATATTTTTTGATTGCGGGTTGGTTTCTTGTTTACAACGATTCACAGAAACATGCGGGGAATCCATAGCGCTGTTGAGTTTAAGTTTATATAACAACAATACCTAAAGTGATATCGTGTCTTGTGTCCCAGTGGATAAAAAGTTATCCCGAACTAAATTTAAATAATGAGGAATTATTTTGTGAAACTTGTGCCAAAGTTGTAGGTATTTTTTTAAAAATTATGTCGTAGCGTTTTAGCCAAAGATTTAAGTTAAAAATTAGGGTTTTCAGAGAAGTTGCCAATGGTTTGTTCCGAAATTATACTTCTCATAGACTTTTACACTAGGAGTTAAAACAAATGGAAAACTGTTAAATTAAAACTAAATAAAACTATATTAAATTTGATGTCCCATCTTCTTGGAATATGTTTTACATATGTTTCTAGACAATCGACAATGAAAAATACGAATCTCTTTATAGTCTCAGAATTGAATTTTCATCTGTTAGAGTATCTATGGCTAACTTTTTAATTATTCTTTTTTAAATTAACGTGTGACAGGAAGAAAATAAATAGAACAACATGTGAAAAGTGCGAAACATTTACAAAAATGTGATAGAAATAGATTAATAACAACTATAAGAAAAGTATATGTTTGCATATTTCCACATATTTTTGCATATTTTGAATAAAAAGCTTGCATATTTATGCGTATATTTCCTATAATTTGACTGCATA
This sequence comes from Onthophagus taurus, assembly GCF_000648695.1. NCBI lineage: Eukaryota > Metazoa > Arthropoda > Insecta > Coleoptera > Scarabaeidae > Onthophagus > Onthophagus taurus. The sequence continues at coordinate 3,577 of NW_019280890.1, forward strand.
AAAATCCGAGCTCCAATTATGATTTCTTGATGCATTAGGAATATTTTTTATTCATAACGTCTTTCTCTATCAATTTTAGTACTTACATTATAGTTGATTTTATTAAGAAAAATCGTCCAATTGTGACGTTTTATGATTTATGCTATATCACTAGAAACTAGTGATAGATAAATATGATACAATTATAGATTATGATTTCTTGATTCATTAGGAATAATTCTTATTCATAATGTCTTTCTCCATCAGTTTAGTACTTAAGTTATAAATGATTTTGTTAAGAAAAAACGTCCAATTTTGACATTTTGTGAGTTATGCCACATGACTTGAAACAAATGATAGATAAATATGAAATGATTGTGCATTATGATTTCTTGATGTATTAGGAACAACTTTTATTCATAATGTTTTTCTCCATCAATTTTACTACTTAAGTTATAACTGATTTTATTAAGAGAAAACGTCCAATATTGACATTTTGTGATTTATTCCACATCACCAGAAACTGGTGATAAAGAAATATGAAATAATTATAAATTATAATTTCTTGATGCAGTACGAATAATTTTTCTTCACAATGTCTATCTCCATCAGTTTTAGTAGTTAAGTTATAACTGATTTTGTTAAGAAAAAAACGTCCAATTTTGACACTTTGTGATTTTTGCTATATCACTAAAAACTAGTGATAGATAAATATGAAATGTGTATGGATTATAATTTCTTGGTGCATTTGCAATAATTTTTATTCATAATGTCTTTCTCTATCACTTTTAGTACTTAAGTTATAACGGATTTTCTTAAGAAAAACGTCCAATTTTGATATTTTGTAATTTATGCCACATCACTAGAAACTAGTGATAGATAAATATGAAATAGTTATAGATTATGATTTCTTGATGCATTAGGAATAATTTTTATTCATAATGTCTTTCTCCATCAGTATTAGTACTTAAGTTATAACTGATTTTATTAAGACAGATCGTCCAATTTTGACATTTTGTGATTTATGCCACATCACTAGAAACTAATGATAGATAAATATGAAATAATTATGGGTTATGGTTTCTTGATGCATTAGGAATAATTTTTATTCATAATGTCTTTCTTCATCAGTTTTAGTCCTTATGTTATATTTGATTTTATTAAAAAAAATTTCCAATTTTGACATTTTGTGATTCATGCCACATCACAAGAAAATAGTGATAAATACATACGAAATAATTCTGGATTATGATTTCTTGATACATTAGGAATACTTTTTGTTCATAATGTCTTTCTCCATTAGTTTTAGAACCTATGTTACAGCTGATTTTATTAAGAAAAATCATCCAATTTTGACATTTTGTGATTTATGCTACCTCACTAGAAAATAGTGATAGATTAATATGGAACAAGTGTGGATTATGATTTCTTGATGCATTTGGAATAATTTTTATTTATAACGTTTTTCTCCAACACTTTTAAAACTTAAGTTATAGCGCAGTGTCTAAAGAAAAAACGTACAATTTTAACATTTTGCGATTTATGCCACATCCCTTATTAAATTTTTGGAATTATAAATTACATGAAGAATGAAAAAGACCAAATGTTGCGAAGAACATTTCTCAAAGAAAATAAAGCAGAAGTCTTAAATTAGCAGAAGAACAATTGAATTTTAGAAGAACCATTGAAACTATTCCTATACTTCTAAAGAGAAGATTAATTGATGTCACTCCTGCAAATACGGACCCAGGACCGTTTAATAATAAAATTAAGAAACAAGGAAGGTGTCACCTATGTCCCAGAAAAAGTGATAATAAAAATATATGTGACACTCATTCCATATTACTTGACGAATGTCACGGTTGTGATGATTAAATATTTGTTAATAAATATAAAATATAAAATTTTAGGTATTTAAATAAAATAACTTCTTTCTTACTTAACTTCGTACCGGTTTCGACTAATAAGCCATCATCAGCTGAATCTACAAATTAAAAATAAATAACAAGAAATTATCTTAAAACCAATGATAAAACTTACTGTCAAAAATGAACGAAAAAGAACAAGAACTAAAATAAAAATCTTTAAAATAAATAAAATACAAAATTATAGACTTACATGATAAAATAACAAAATAACAAGAAACACACTACAACGACAAATGAAATGACAAACTAAAAATAAATTTATGTAACAAGACTGGAATAAAAGAGAAGGAGTGAAATCAACGAAGATAGCTGAAAAGTGGTTTGCGCTAGAATTCGATTTGATCATTTATAATGTCTATTTTTGGGTTTTTATAGTTTCTCAAAATTTTATAATATTCAAGTAGATCCATTTTATGACCCTTATTGCAACGATGTAAAAGTTTAACTTCTTTAAAATTGATCTTATGACAGGTTTCAACTTGATGTTGGAATATATTAGAATTTGGTTTTTGTTGGTGTTCCCTAAGTCTGGTTTGTAGTTTTCGACCAGTCTGTCCTATATACCTCGTATTACAATTAAAACAATCAACAGAATATATTATACCACTTTGATTTAAGAATCTTAGGATTATGATTGGATAGGATATTTAAAATAGAGTTTTTATTATGGAAGNAAGCTTTAATTTGATACATAAATCATTTTCTAATTTTCATAAATAAGACCTCCACAATTTTTTGAATTTCATCATTTTTTTTGTGATTTATCTAAAACGTCAAAAATGCAATATTACTTTAAAATTTTTTTATTAGACCATTTTAATCCTGAAACAATAAGCTTTATATTTTCTGAAAGAAGAAGATTTAAGCTTTAATTTGGTGCAAGAAGTATATCTTGATTTTCATCAACACGACATTGGCGATTTTTTTAAATTTCTTAGTTCTTTCAGTTTAAACCCAAATTAGCAAGGTTATATTAAAATTGTTCTAGATGAAATCTGTTTCAAATTAACACGACGAGTTATATGTTTTCTTAAAGAGGAAAGTTAAAGCTTTAATTTGGTATATAAATCGTTTTCTAATTTTCATAAATAAGACCTCCACAATTTTTTGAATTTCATCATTTTTTTTGTGATTTATCTAAAACGTCAAAAACGCATTATTACTTTAAAAATTTTTTATTAGACCATTTTAATCCTGAAACAATAAGCTTTATATTTTCTAAAAGAAGAAGATTTAAGCTTTAATTTGATACAAGAGGTACATCTTGATTTTCATAAACACGACATTGGCGATTTTTTTAAATTTCTTAGTTCTTTCAGTCTAAACCCAAATTAGCAAGGTTATCTTAACATTGTTCTAGATGAAATCTGTTTTAAATTAACGCTATGAGTTATATGTTTTTTTAAAGAGGAAAGTTGAAGCTTTAATTTGATATATAAATCATTTTCTAATTGTCATAAATAAGACCTCCACAACTTTTTTAAATTCATCATTTTTTTGTGATTTATCTAAAACGTCAAAAACGCATCATTACTTTAATATTTTTTTACAAGACCATTTTAATCCTGAAACAATAAGCTTTATATTTTCTGAAAAAAGAAGATTTAAGCTTTAATTTGGTGCAAGAAATATATCTTGACTTTTACAAACACGACNCTTTATTTCCCATAGTGACTCTTTTCCTTATTTTCATATTTTCTTCCAGATGAGTGTACTGTTTTCTTCCTTTTCTTTTTTGCACAATGACCTTTGCTTTGTCCTTGTTAATTTCTAGTAGAACCTTCCTTGCTTTGTGCTCGAGGTCTGTGTTCACTTCCTAGGTTGTTGTATAGGTGCTCCTGCAGAGTATGTCTTCCAAGAGTTCTCGGAAGTATTTCCTCCAAGTTTCCTTGATGGCTGTAAAGTCGTTGGTCCTGTTTGCAATCTTTGTCAGCCCTGTGCCTTGCTTCATTTTCTGTTCGTGTGTATGTACCTTCTCTACATCTCATTTCTCTCATCTCAGCCTCCTTACGGTCGTTATCGAACCAAGGTTTTACTGCTGGCATTGTTGGGTACCTAATATCACTTCTACTTTACAGTTTTCTTGTTATATCACTAGCGAGCAAGGAACGTTAAGTCTCTTTAAGTTTTTCAAGGTATATTCTCTTGCTTTCAGTTTTCTCCTAATCCTACAGCTAAATTTTGCTTGCACTACGAAATACTCCAACCCACAAGATGGGCCTCGTCTTGGCTTGATGTCCAAAATACTTGTTACGTAATAGGTGGTCTATTTGGTTGTGGGTCGAACCACCGTATAGTAATGTGTAGGCCTTTGTGTCTAATTCGTTCGCCTGTCCATCTTTCTTGTATAGCTGTTATCTTTGTTTTGTACCTTTTAATGTCGTCGAGAAGGTGTTTTAGCTTCCGGGTTTGAGGAGAATTCTGACATTTCAAGCTCCCAAAATCATTTACATGTTCCATTATCCGAGTCGTCTTCGCTTGATCCATCCCATCCAATGCTTCTTTGAAGGTTCCTGAACTTGTATTTTCTTTACAGGAATAGGATGATGACCTATTCGTTATTATTACCTATTAGTGTATGTATCGGTTTCAAACTAATGCGTCGAGTTATATGTTGTTTTAAAGAGGAAGGATTAGTCTTTAATTTGACACAAAAATTATTTCTTAACTTGTATAAATGATAACGATATTGGCGATTTTTTAAATTTCTTGGTTATTTAAGTTTAAACCCAAATCTTAAAATTATTCTAGATGAAATCTGTTTCAAATTAACGCAACAAGTTATATGTTTTCTTAAAGAGGAAAGTTAAAGCTTTAATTTGATATATAAATCATTTTCTAATTTTCATAAATAACACCTCCACAATTTTTTTAATTTTATCATTTTTTTTGTGATTTATCTAAAACGTCAAAAACGCATCATTACTTTAATATTTTTTTACAAGACCATTTTAATCCTGAAACAATAAGCTTTATATTTTCTGAAAAAAGAAGATTTAAGCTTTAATTTGGTGCAAGAAATATATCTTGACTTTTATAAACACGACATTGGCGATTTTTTTAATTTCTAAGTTCTTTCAGTTTAAACCCAAATTAGCAAGGTTATCTTAAAATTGTTCTAGATGAAATCTGTTTCAAATTAACGCGACGAGTTATATGTTTTCTTAAAGAGGAAAGTTAAAGCTTTAATTTGATATATAAATCATTTTCTAATTTTCATAAATAAGACCCCCACAACTTTTTGAATTTTATCATTTTTTTTTGTGATTTATCTAAAACGTGAAAAACGCATCATTACTTTAATATTTTTTTACAAGACCATTTTAATCCTAAAACAATAAGCTTTACATTTTCTGAAAAAAGAAGATTTAAGCTTTAATTTGGTGCAAGAAATATATCTTGACTTTTATAAACACGACATTGGCGATTTTTTTCATTTCTAAGTTCTTTCAGTTTAAACCCAAATTAGCAAGGTTATCTTAAAATTGTTCTAGATGAAATCTGTTTCAAATTAACGCGACGAGTTATATGTTTACTTAAAGAGGAAAGTTAAAGCTTTAATTTGATATATAAATCATTTTCTAATTTTCTTAAATAAGACAACAACAATTTTTTTAATTTCATCATTTTTTGTGATTTATCTAAAACATCAAAAACGCATCATTACTTTAATATTTTTTTACAAGACCATTTTAATCCTGAAACAATAAGCTTTATATTTTCTGAAAAAAGAAGATTTAAGCTTTAATTTGGTGCAAGAAATATATCTTGACTTTTATAAACACGACATTGGCGATTTTTTTAATTTCTAAGTTCTTTCAGTTTAAACCCAAATTAGCAAGGTTATCTTAAAATTGTTCTAGATGAAATCTGTTTTAAATTAACGCTACGAGTTATATGTTTTCTTAAAGAGGAAAGTTAAAGCTTTAATTTGATACATAAATCATTTTCTAATTTTCATAAATAAGACCTCCACAATTTTTTGAATTTCATCATTTTTTTTGTGATTTATGTAAAACGTCAAAAACGCATCATTACTTTAATATTTTTTTACAAGACCATTTTAATCCTGAAACAATAAGCTTTACATTTTCTGAAAAAATAAGATTTAAGCTTTAATTTGGTGTAAGAAGTATATCTTGACTTTCATAAACACGATATTGGCGATTTTTTTAATTTCTTAGTTCTTTCAGTTTAAACCCAAATTAGCAAGGTTATCTTAAAATTGTTCTAGATGAAATCTGTTTTAAACTAACGCGACGAGTTATATGTTTTCTTAAAGTGGAAAGTTGAAGCATTAATTTAATATATAAATCATTTTCTAATTTTCATAAATAACACCTCCACAGCTTTTTGAATTTTATCATTTTTTTTGGGATTTATCTAAAACGTCAAAAACCCATCATTACTTTAATATTTTTTTACAAGACCATTTTAATCCTAAAACAATAAGCTTTATATTTTTTAAAAGAAGAAGATTGAAGCTTTAATTTGGTGTAAAAAGTATATCTTGACTTTCACAAACATGACATTGGCGATTTTTTTAATTTCTTAGTTCTTTCAGTTTAAATCCAAATTAGCAAGGTTATCTTAAAATGATTCTAAATGAAATCTGTTTCAAATTAACGCTACGAGTTATATGTTTTCTTAAAGAGGAAAGTTGAAGCTTTAATTTGATATATAAATCATTTTCTAATTTTCTTAAATAAGACCTCCACAATTTTTTGAATTTCATCATTTATTTGTGATTTATCTAAAACGTCAAAAACGCATTATTGCTTTAATATTTTTTTCAAGACCATTTTCATCCTGAAACAATAAGCTTTACATTTTCTGAAAGAAGAAGATTTAAGCTTTAATTTGGTGCAAGAAGTATATCTTGATTTTCATAAACACGACATTGGCGATTTTTTTTATTTTTTACTTCTTTCAGTTTAAACCCAAATTAGCAAGTTTATCTTAAAATTGTTCTAGATGAAATCTGTTTTAAATTAACGCTACGAGTTATATGTTTTCTTAAAGAGGAAAGTTGAAGCTTTAATTTGATACATAAATCATTTTCTAATTTTCATAAATAAGACCTCCACAATTTTTTGAATTTCATCATTTTTTTTGTGATTTATCTAAAACGTCAAAAACGCACCATTGCTTTAATATTTTTTTTCAAGACCATTTTAATCCTAAAACAGTAAGCTTTATATTTTTTAAAAGAAGAAGATTTAAGCTTTAATTTGGTGCAAAATGTATTTAAACATTTAAAAAATATCAAGAATTAGTGTTATATAATACATAATTCCATAAAAGCTGTTCTAAAACCTCCTAGAATGTTTCTCAAATGGGATTTTAGAGGACTCACAGTAGGAATGCGACCCCAAAATGACACTAACGCACACACATACGTATTAGTTAAGCCATCCTATGAATTAGTTGCAAACAATTTCTCGTCCATCCTGGGGGTTTATCCTGTTCTCGTCGCGTTCGGGATTAAACCCAGTATGTTCTAGCAGAAACGGTCTTTCGTATAGAGCACGAACCTCCTCTTTCGGGTTTTCCCCAAGGACAAAACGGGATCCCGTTTTCCCGAATATATCCTTGCCTCGTATACAAACTAGAGAACTAATTGGACGGGAACAAACCGGTACACGAACGCGGACAGGGACCTTCAATTAACAGTTTCAATTCATTTTAGACAATCCAAAACGTTACTTGAAAATAAAATAAAATCCAAGGTAAAGTTTTTTGTATATCCAATAAAATATTTTAAAAAAACCGAACCGGAAATGAACCGAACGTGTCAAAAGCAAAAGCGAAATTTGGAGGAAACACAAAGAACAAAAGGAAACGTGAAAACGGGGAGTTTTTCCGACTCTTCAAAGGTCTGGAAAATGAAAAGGGGGACTTGGTGTGACCGGAAATTGATTGTGAAAATTACCTTCGAAACGCCAATATCGACTTCTTTATATTTTTTTTTGGAATAAAAAAAATGAGGCGAAAAATATTCAATCAAAATTTGATTGTTATAATGACATTTATATAAAATCATAAAATGATAAATATTAAAACGATAAATGTGAAATGAACCAGAAAAGTTTTAAAGAAATTTCGAATCGATATTAGAAAAAGATTTTCGATATGGACTTGATCACAACTCGCCTTCGTTATTATTGGGATAAAATAAGAACTTTTGATATCAAAACGGAAGAGGATTTGTACAGGTTTTTCGTGATATGTTATCTATTTTCCTGTGCGGTGTTATTTTTGAGATATAATGACTAATTTTGTTTAAATAAAAAAATTTTATTCTAATTATACGATTGATTACTTGACAAGTTTTACGTCCCTTCATTATGGATATTATTAGAGGCGTAACTTTTTACAACTTGTAAACTTGTAGGAGATCGTAAAAGCGGTCGTAAAAACACACCGAGATAGCATACTAAATTATTCAATTTAAGGGAAGGTAGCTAGCTTGCACTGATTAATATTGAGTTTTTAAATAAGATCAAAACGGATAATAAAGAATTACGTGGAAGGGTTTATTCAAATGAGAACAAAATGGGATGGGGCAGCAGATGTGCCATAAATCTCTGGGTTTGGTTGACGTTCGTTCGTTCGTTGGTTTTGGCTCTATTCGGAATGGAACCGAACTGATTTTCTGGCGGAATCGGGAGAGCGAGTGAGTTTCAAACGCTAATCGTCCCAGTCTGGTTTATACTCGAAATTATTCGGCGGCAATGTTTCAGGGACTAACAACAATCCGCAATCGGAGCCCCACCACTCGTTGCATACATCATCGTTTATGCATATGCAAATCCAACGGCGAAGTGTGTCGTTTCGTTTTATGTTTGACGAGCAGGTTCGTTCCACAAACGAACAGACGAGATTTATTCTTTAAATTTATTTTAGAAAGTATCCAAAATTGCTCTTTTACGCTTTTGCTATCAGGTGCATAAATATCGAGCAAAATTCGAAAAATGTCAAAATTAGATGAAATCGTTATTTTACATATTGTTGTTGGTAAAGCAAAGAATTCGGAACGTTACAGAATAAAATTTTTGGAATAAAAATTGCAGCAAACTTTATTCTTAGCAATATTGATCTTTTACAATTCTGCTCTTAAATGTATAAGTATAGGAAAAAAATCCGAAAAAGCCAAAATTAGATGAAAACTGTGGGTTTCAACATTATTGCGTCGACATGCCGCTATCGTGTGGTGAAGAACATTAATCGCTTTGATGACTACATAATTGTAGAAACGGGTGTGATAAAAAAAAATGAAAGAAAAAGGATCTTTGAAAAGCTGGAAATGTAAAAATTGTAAGGAACGAATGAAGTAAGCAACCTGAAACATTTAGAGAAATTTATTTCATCAAAAATTGAATTTGCAGTTAAAAACATAACTACACCCAACTCTTTTTTTACGCGGTAGATACGTTCCTTAGAAAATCGTGTAAAAAAAGTTATAATAAAATGTATATTACATATTTATAAAAGAAAAGCTATTTATTAGTTTAAAAAGAAATAGTGTACAGGGTGTCCCAATTTCGATGTCCGCATAGGCTATCTCCGAAACTAAAAGAGATAGAAAAAAAGTAGCTTACATGTCTTTTGTTTTCGCCCTATCGGCAAAAACTGAAAATTTTGCGAAAACTACAATCGCGAATATCTCACTTATTATCAAAGATGGAGTATTATAAATAAAACTTTATATGGGCAACTTTTTACGAAGAATTCAGTGGCGTAGGTAGTATTTTTTTCCCATCTTTTATTTTCGAGATTTGAGACATAACTTTATTTTTTTAAATGGAAACTATAGTTGGCTATGACCTAAAATAATTTGTTATTTTCTTCTGATAACAAATATATATAGTTTGTGGGTTATATTTCTTATAGTTATTGAATAACACAGGCCGACAAAAATTTAAATGTTTTCTAAACCAACAACTAGACTATACTATCCCGAAGGTTTTTCACGTTCTAAATCCAAATTTAACCTCAAAAATGCTTCATCACGTAAGGTTTTCAAAATATCTTAGCCAAAATATGTTAAAAATGCGGTTTCTGGTCGTATTTGTGGTTATAGTTCACATGAGGGAGTTAAAAAAAACAATTTTTTTTAGAAGTTTTGAAATTATTACCCTTCCCCTTTAAAACTCTTTTTCAATTACTTAAATATCTTTTTTCTTCTTCGAGATATCATCTGTTGAAATTAATAAGTACATCGGTTTGCTCTGTCCTTGATAAACTGATGTTGAGTTACATCAAGTTAGCGATGTTGACGCACAGTAAAACAAATATGCGAAAATGTGATCAAATATCTAAAAATGAAGCTTTAAAGTTGAAATTTTTAACCATGCATTTATCTTTTAACCAGGAGGTATTCAATTGAGAAACTGGACATTCAAAATCCAGTTAATTTTTATGAATTTATTTGGTTTGTTAGCAAAGTTGTAGTTTTAATGGGAAAACTATAGCAGTATTTACAAAAATAAAATGATTGCTTACGAGATTTATTCATTCAAAAAGAGACAATTTACATATTATTTTTTATTTAAGCTCTATAGCGTTTTATAAGATGAAAATCACAACCATATTGGATTTTCTACAAAAAAATTTTAAAACGATGGAATATTAATATAAAAAAATATGAGGCGGAAAGCTTATTCTTTAGTGACTTTTTTGCGGAAACTTCGAAACACGTCCTTATCGCAGAACCATTAATGAATGGATTAAAAAAATTTGTAGAATGTTACAACATACCTATGAGAAATTTAGTTAAACCGTGGGTACCTACATCTATTTGTACTACTTGTAGATTAACTCTGATTAATTGGAACGATATGAAAAAGGAAGTTGTCATTACACCAACCATGTGGTACGAGCCTAAGGATCACAATGAAGACTGTTACTTCTGTGCCTGTGATATAACAGGTTGTAATAAAAAAAATAAAGGAAACATATTATATTCTAACGTACAAAGCGTAACACCAGCCAAGAAAGGAAAAATAGCGAGATTAGACAAAGTACCACCTAATAAACATGAATGTTGTTTGGAAGAAATGAGTTCTATTGAAAGTGAAAAGGACAGTGATTATGAGGATTCTGTTAGTGCCAAAGACCCTGAACTTTTTGATCAAGATTCATTAGATGATCTTATTCGCGATCTTATTCTTTCTAAAGATTCAGCTGAATTATTGGCTTCAAGACTTAAAGAGAGGAACATGTTGTTACCCGGAACAAAAATTACAGCGTACAGAAGAAGAGATGAGGAATTTCTGAAATATTTTTCTAGTGAAAATTCCTTAGTTTATTGTAATGATATAGAAGGACTTATCAATACATATCAAGTAGATGTGTATAAGTCCGATGACTGGCTTCTCTTTATAGATTCTTCTAAAGAACGCCTTAAAGCAGTGTTGCTCCATAACGGCAATAAATACGCAGCAATCCCTATTGGTCATTCCACCAGGCGAAAAGAATCATACGAAGACCTTCAATTTGTACTCGAAAAAATCAATTACAACATCCACAACTGGTTTATATGTGGTGACTACTTTAAAATGATCAATATTTTGGTTGGTTTACAATCAGGAAATACAAAAAATCCTTGCTTTCTCTGCATTTGGGACAGTCGTGCCCGAGAACAACATTGGATTCAAAAAAAGTGGCCTGAAAGATTTGATTGGAAAGTTGGTTCCAACAATGTTGTTTACAAGAGTCTTGTTGACACAAAGCGTATTTTGTTACCTCCACTCCATATCAAATTAGGCTTGATCAAACAATTCGTAAAAGCCTTAAATACTGATGGAAACTGTTTTAAATACCTTAAGTCTGCATTTCAAAATTTAAGTAATGCTAAAGTTAAGGAAGGTATTTTCGTGGGGCCTGATATAAGAAACTTAATGAAAGATGACGATTTTATAAGAACAATAACAGATAACGCAAAAAATGCTTGGTTAAGTTAAGAAGTTGTACAAAATTTCTTGGGCAACCATCGGGACCCACAATATAAAAACATTGTATCGACAATGTTATTAAACTTTAAAAAATTAGGCTGTTTAATGAGTTTGAAGCTACATTTCCTATTTTCCCATTTAGATTACTTTCAGGAAAATGTAGGAGCCTTCAGCGAAGAAATAGGTGAACGATTCCATCAGGATTTGAAAGAAAAAGAGCGACACTATCAAGGTAGATGGGATGAAAGAATGATGGCTGACTACTGCTGGTCTTTGAAAAGAAACGATAACGCTGCTCAATATAAGCGTAAGAGTGTTAAGTGATCGTTTGAATTGATGCGCGATCGTTATCATAAGAAACTAAAATAACATCTAAACTGTTATAAATAGAAAAGAAGTTTTAAAAATACAAAATTAAATACAATAAAAAACAAATTAATTTAAAAATATTCGAGAATAAGTGAAAGTTATGAAGTTTCATTGTTATAAAGTATATCAAAGAAAAATATTGTAAATTAATTTTTACTTTCTCGCACTATATACGAAGTATATGAGACAAAGTATTGTAATCGTGCAAAGATTCGACCTCGACATTTTGATGGATATACACGTTTTGAGGTCCCCTGAGTCCTGATATTGACCATTCCCAGAAAATGCCTGTGCGTATTTATGTACGTACATACGTATGTAATAATGTGTGTAAACACGATAACTTAAAAACGCAATCAGTTACCGTAATGAAATTTGGTATATAGCTATTAAACCAAAATCGAAAGCTCTTAAACAACTTTTGGACCAAATCCACTAACCGGAAATGGCACTTTACCTGAAGACATTCAAATGTTTCATATAAACTTACACTTTTGATATGTATAGCCCAACATATACTTTCGTATACATCTAATAAATGATAAAAAATTACCATATATTGAATTTTAGCGAAATCGCTTGACCGCAAGTGTCACTTTACCTGAACACATTTTAACATTTTCACCATTTTAAAACTTGTAAATAAAACTGGAAAATAAAAAGATGTTATTTCAAATATGATGAATTTCTTAGTTTTAGGGGACAATTTCTCAGAGATCAAGAAAAATATTTAAATGAATAATATAAGATTTTAAGGGGGCAGAGAAATAGTTTTAAATGGCATAATGACTTCTGTGAAGAAAAATTATCTTTTGATGTAAATTCAGCCTTGAATGTGCTGAAAAATCGTGTTTTTCGCATATTTTAGGTAAGATATCTTGAAAATCTTTAGGTGATGAAGCAATTCTGACGTCAGATTCGGATTCAGGGTATCGAAAATTATTTGGAGGGTATAGTCTAGTCTTTGGTTTAGAAATTTGTCGGCCTGTGTTATTGGCGATCATACGACATTTTAAAAGGAATAAATAATCTAAAAGTCTGTTTGGGACGAAGTGACAAACAATTATTTAAACGGCGTTTGGCGTAAACTTTTTCCTGAATTTATACAAGGTGCAAGTGTAGAAGTGGTAGAAGTGTAAAGTGGTAAGTAACAACTGAAGATGTGACCGAAATGTTAGACGTGCATGACCAACCACTCTCAAATCAAGAATTAGAAAAGTTGATCGAGGCATATGATCGCCTTCAATCAGAAAATCCCGAAGAAGAAGAGGATGAGAAAGAAAATGATCCTAAAAACGGATGATCTAACTCGTATCCTTTAACGATTAACAGATGAGCTTTCTGAGATAGATGGGGAATACAATCGAACCGCAAATGTTAAAAGAAGTGTCACAGCTGCCGTTCGACCTTATGCAAATGAAATTCGATGCTTTTTTCAAAAAAGTGTGAGACTTTAATGTAGTACTGATGAACTAGTGAGTTACTATTTATTTCAAAAACTTCATTATTTATATCAAGAGATTATTATTTATTTTGAATATATGTATACAGTGTGTCCCCGGATTGTGTCCCCGTAAGGTATAATTGACAATAAATTTCTGAATTCAAATTCCATCTTTTGCAATTAAAGTCTGGATGTAATAAAACGAAATATAACCAAGTTTTACGTCAAATATCCTCAAAGTACCAAAGTTAACGCAAGAAGTTTGTTAACCGTTGCAGGTAAAGTGGTCTTTTTGAGCAATGTACAACAAAAGTTGATTAAGATAAAATGTTTGTTATGTTAAATTATAGCGATATGCCGAATTTTATTAATTTAGCATATAAAAGAAAAAATGAGATTTTTCTTAAAAATTTTTTTCTAATATTCCGTTTTACAATAAACACAAATGACCTGAGTGAACTAACAATTATCATTTGATAGCTTAGCTTTAGGCAATTGTCAAATATTAATTGATCATGTTTACATTACAACATAATGTAACCATAATGTAAAATATTTATAGTGCAATGCTATGGATTGGGGAACATTAGTTACAATGCAGTTTTAAGGCAATTTGAGGAAAAATTTGGATTTTTAGTAGATAAAAACAATTAAGAGAGTTGTTAAAAAATTTTCGGAAACGGTCAATGTGGAAAATAAAAGGAAGGAAAAAAAGCTTTTAGATAAACATGATGCGGGGTCGATTGTTGTAGTAACGAACGCAATGGATTACGGTAAGGTGTCGTTAAGAAAAAGGGCAGTTCAAATCGGTATAAGTAAATCCCATTTACAGAGAATTTATCGAGAAAATAAAATATTGCCGTATAAATCAAAATTTCGAATTAGGTGATGAAGCAGAATGTTTAGATTATTGTTTGTGGCTTGGGTGCAAAATTTTGAAAGACAGAACTTTCTTTAGAAAACATAACATTTTCATACGAAGCACCTTTCACCACTATAGGAGTGGTGAAGGAACATCACAAAATTGTCGATTCTGATCAAAGACTAATCCACATTATCGCATAACTTGTAAACGCCAGTATTCCCAGAAAGTGAATGTGTGGTGTGCTGTTTCGTTGAACGGTGTTATTGGACCTTACTTCATAAACGGCAATTTGAATCAATACCAATATTTAGAAATACTAGAAAATTGTTTATTTAATTATCTTCACGGCGTGGATTTAGAAAAACGCAATAAATTATATTTTCAACAAGATGGTTGACCATTTTAATTAGAAATTATTTAAATACGTTATTTGGAAAAAAATTGATTGGTAGATATGGTCCGCAACCATGGCCGCCAAGAAGTCCGGAAAAAGTGTACACTGAAAATTCTAATAACAATTTAGACCGTTTAAAACAAAAAAAATGAAACAGTTATTAGAGAAATTCCGTTGGACCATATTAGAAAAAGTTATAAACAATGTCGGAAAAGGGCTGAATTATGTGTTAGTGTTGGTATTTAGTCTAGATCGAAAATGTTTTGTTAATCTTATGATTTAAAAATCTGCATTTTGCTTTTATATCCTAAATTAATAAAATTCGGCATATCGCTATAATTTAACATAACAAACATTTTATCTTAATCAACTTTTGTTGTACATTGCTCAAAAAGACCACTTTACCTGCAACGGTTAACAAACTTCTTGCGTTAACTTTGGTACTTTGAGGATATTTGACGTAAAACTTGGTTATATTTCGTTTTATTACATCCAGACTTTAATTGCAAAAGATGGAATTTGAATTCAAAAATTTATCGTCAATAGGGCCGTTAATTATTTTTTTTTTATTGGCTCATTCGAAAGTTTTTTAAAATTGGTTGACCCCATATTTTTTAATTTTTGATTCTGAGGCTTAGTTTTTCCAAAAAAAAATAATAAAGTTAGAAATTACAGGCCGCGAATTCAGTAGCGCGTCACTCAGATTTGAGCGTACGATTGGAGCGTATAAAAATCAATAAAATTCCTGAAGAGAGACAATGCTACGAATCTTATGCGCTAGAAGAAAACAGAAGAAAACGGGAGAGAAATCACGTCTGTGATGTCTTTCTTCTTACTTAAAACGTCACAATGAATCAGGGGTGGGGAATTTTAATGTTTTACATTAATTATTGCAAAAATTAAACATTTTTCGAACGTGAAAACGTTACTAATCCGTCTAATTTAATTTACATTATTGATTTTTTGAAAGACGGTCTTTCTAATCGATTGACCTTAACGGCCCTATTATACCTTACGGGGACACAATCCGGGGACACAATCCGGGGACACACTGTATAGGATATGTATTAAATAAACATGTCATGTTAGATAGTTCTTAGAATTTTGACATGGAACCTAACCTTATATCGTCCATTATATTTGTGTTCATTTTACGCCGATTTTGTTTACGCCGGTGTCTCGCAGAACGGAACCCCGGCGTAAAACGACGTTTACCTGTATTTCCACTTACTTCTCAGCCCCATATCTTCGTTATCTAGAAAGATAGCGAAAAACTAAGTACACGGTTGGAAAGCTTGGTCTTTTCTCTATCTTAAACCTTTTCGGTTTATATGTTAGATATGTTGATATATTGTTGATATTCGTCGCGCTGCCACGAATTTTTGCCGCGGCTAAACCAGGCTTGGGTCAATAACTCTCTTATTTGACGGGGAGGAAACTCCAGAACTATATTCATCTTATGGGAAATTTTCTGCTCTTTTCATCGGTATATAACACATCTCAATCACACGTTTGCACAATCGTTTTTGAGACTAGCAACAAACTTTGTCCCTTGTATTTCCGTCTACTTTTCGGGTCAATATTTTCGTTATCTAGAATGATAACAAGAAACTAGAAACACGGTTGGAAAGTTTGGTCCTTTCTATATCTTAAATCGTGTTTTCGTCGGCCGATATGTTGATAATAAGAGCAGAAAAAAATAAGAAACGACACACTGCATTTAAGTCACCTCAAAATTGCCCAACTTTAAGGCCTTGTGAGACGGTACCGGTACCAGACGATTTTCTGCTCTCTCTAACGGTGTATGACACACTTCAATCACGCATAACATGTTTTTAAACGTAAAACTAAAACTAGAACTAACACTATCACTAGAACTAACACTAGACCTAGAACTAGAAACTTTCGGTTTCGCTTCGAACTTGCTTTCTGAAGAAGGTTGCAACATGGCATCCAAAACGTCAAACATTTCTTCAAAGAACACTCGAAAGTTTCTAATTCTAGGTCTAGTGTTAGTTCTAGTTTTAGTTTTATTAACACCGGCCGTGAAAGCATTCGTATTTATATGTTTTTAAACGATTATAAATAAGAGTGATTAAGAGTGAATGAAAAATTATCTGTCAACATGAAATGAGGTTAAGATACTCTCTCGGGTAAAGGATTGTCTTAATTTTTCCTTCATCAAATAAGAAAATTAGAGTAAGAAGTGATTGCGTTTTCTATCTGGTAACGGCTGCACAAGGCCGTGAAGTTTGGTAATTTTGAGGTAAATTTAAGGAGGACATTAAAACTAAATAACTTAAAAAATACAACCCAGAATTTCCATAAACAACCTTCAGCAGCAAAAGACAACTTTGAAAATATGGAAATTACAACTTTTTGGATAAAATGTTGTCATAACTATCCATTAATCGCGGAAATAGCTTTGAAATTTTACATAGTTTTCTATTTTAATGGACATTAATACTAAACAACTTAAAAAATACAACCCAGAATTTCCATAAACAACCTTCAGCAGCAAAAGACAACTTTGAAAATATGGAAATTACAACTTTTTGGATAAAATGTTGTCATAACTATCCATTAATCGCGGAAATAGCTTTGAAATTTTACATAGTTTTCTATTTTAATGGACATTAATACTAAACAACTTAAAAAATACAATCCAGAATTTCCATAAACAACCTTCAGCAGCAAAAGATGAGTTTGAAAATATGGAAATTACAACATTTTAGATAAAATGCTATCATAACTATCCATTAATCGCGGAAATAGCTTTGAAATTTTACATAGTTTTCTATTTTAATGAACATTAAGACTGAACAACTTAAAAAATACAACCCAGAATTTCCATAAACAACCTTCAGCAGCAAAAGATGAGTTTGAAAATATGGAAATTACAACTTTTTTGATAAAATGTTATCATAACTATCCATTAATCGCGGAAATAGCTTTGAAATTTTAGATAGTTTTTTATTTTAATGGACATTAAGACTAAACAACTTAAAAATACAATCCAGAATTTCCATAAACAATCTTCAGCAGTAAAAGATGACTGTGAAAACATGGAAATTACAACTTTTTGCATAAAATGTTATCATAACTATCCATTAATCGCGGAAATAGCTTTGAAATTTTACATACTTTTCAATTTTAATGGACATTAATACTAAACAACTTAGAAAATACAATCCAGAATTTCCATAAACAACCTTCAGCAGCAAAAGACAACTTTGAAAATATGGAAATTACAACTTTTTGGATAAAATGCTATCATAACTATCCATTAATCGCGGAAATAGCTTTGAAATTTTACATAGTTTTCTATTTTAATGGACATTAATACTAAACAACTTAAAAAATACAACCCAGAATTTCCATAAACAACCTTCAGCAGCAAAAGACGAGTTTGAAAATATGGAAATTACAACTTTTTTGATAAAATGTTATCATAACTATCCATTAATCGCGGAAGTAGCTTTGAAATTTTACATAGTTTTCTATTTTAATGGACATTAATACTAAACAACTTAAAAAATACAACCCAGAATTTTCATAAACAACCTTCAGCAGCAAAAGATGACTTTGAAAATATGGAAATTACGTCTTTTTGGATAAAATGTTATCATAACTATCCATTAATCGCGGAAATAGCTTCGAAATTTTACATAGTTTTCTATTTTAATGAACATTAAGACTTAACAACTTCAAAAATACAACCCAGAATTTCCATAAACAACCTTCAGCAGCAAAAGACAACTTTGAAAATATGGAAATTACAACTTTTTGGATAAAATGCTATCATAACTATCCATTAATCGCGGAAATAGCTTTGAAATTTTACATAGTTTTCTATTTTAATGGACATTAAGACTAAACAACTTAAAAAATACAACCCAGAATTTCCATAAACAACCTTCAGCAGCAAAAGATGATGTTGAAAATATGTAAATTACGTCGTTTTGGATAAAATGTTATCATAACTATCCATTAATCGCGGAAATAGCTTTGAAATTTCACAGTTTTCTATTTCAATGGACATTAAGACTGAACAACTTAAAAACTGCAATCCAGAATTTCCATAAACAACCTTCAGCAGCAAAGGACAACTTTGAAAATATGGAAATTAGAACTTTTTGGATAAAATGTTATCATAACAATCCATTAATCGCGGAAATAGCTTTGAAATTTTACTAGTTTTCTATTTTAATGGACATTAAGACTGAACAATTTAAACAATACAACCCAGAATTTCCATAAACAACCTTCAGCAGCAAAAGACAACTTTGAAAATATGGAAATTACATCTTTTTGGATAAAATGTTATCATAACTATCCATTAATCGCGGAAGTAGCTTTGAAATTTAACATAGTTTTCTATTTTAATGGACATTAATACTAAACAATTTAAAAAATACAACCCAGAATTTCCATAAACAACCTTCAGCAGCAAAAGATGAGTTTGAAAATATGGAAATTACAACTTTTTTGTTAAAATGTTATCATAACTATCCATTAATCGCGGAAATAGCTTTGAAATTTCACATAGTTTTCTATTTTAATGGACATTAAGACTGAACAATTTAAACAATACAACCCAGAATTTCCATAAACAACCTTCAGCAGGAAAAGATGACTTTGAAAATATGGAAATTGCAACTTTTTGGATAAAATGCTATCATAACTATCCATTAATCGCGGAAATAGCTTTGAAATTTTGCATAGTTCTCTATTGTAATGGTCATTAATACTAAACAACTTAAAAAAACAATCCAGAGTTTCCACAAACAACCTTCAGCAGCAAAAGATGATGTTGAAAATATGTAAATTACGTCTTTTTGGATAAAATGATATCATAACTATCCATTAATCGCGGAAATAGCTTTGAAATTTTGTATAGTTCTCTATTTTAATGACCATTAATACTAAACAACTTAAAAAATACAATCCCGAATTTCCATAAACATCCTTCAGCAGGAAAAGATGACTTTGAAAATATGGACGTTACAACTTTTTGGATAAAATGCTATCATAACTATCCATTAATCCCTAAAATAGCTTTGAAATTTCACATAGTTTTCTATTTTAATGGACATTAAGACTAAACAACTTAGAAAATACAATCCAGAATTTCCACAAACAACCTTCAGCAGCAAAAGATGAGTTTGAAAATATGGAAATTACAACTTTTTTGATAAAATGTTATCATAACTATCCATTAATCGCGGAAATAGCTTTGAAATTTTGCATAGTTCTCTATTTTAATGGTCATTAAGACTAAACAACTTAAAAAATACAATCCAGAATTTCCATAAACAACCTTCAGCAGGAAAAGATGACTTTGAAAATATGGAAATTACATATCGTAACATTATTGAAAATGTAAGAATTACAAAAGATCTCTCAATTTGGAATGATGAATTTCAACGTTATTTCCCCAATTTAGATGATAAAGAAGAACATAAATTCTCACGTAATCCATTCAATTTCGATATAAACAACCTTCCAGAACACAAGCGAGAACAAGCAATCGACTTGAAGCGATTGATGACTTTGAAAATATGGAAATTACGTCTTTTTGGATAAAATGCTATCGCAACTAAATTTTTCATACATTTCTCGACTACCTACTTATGCGAGAAAGGGTTTTCTATTTTAATAGACATTAAGACCAAACAACGGAATAAACTTGCTAGCGGCCTACGTTGTGCACTTTCAAAAATACAATCCAGAATTTCCCATTTTATAAGAGAAATTCAGCACCACTCTTTACATTAATGGTTTAAGATTTAGACTTTTTTGTTAACTAAATTTTAATAAGTTAATAAAAAGTAGTACTACAAGTTATCAGTAAACATTTTTTCTTTATTGTCAGGGAGGCGTGAGCATTATGTGATGCCAGAAGGGGGCGCCATAGTGAAAAGTTTAGAAACCACTGTGCTAGAGCATAGGATTCAGAACGTTTTAGAAAAAAAGATTATTATAAAACTTATAGGGAACTTTACTATTAACAATATTACTTTTTCACACTTTTGCTCACAGATGCATAGATATCGAGAAAAATTCGAATAGGTGAAAATTAGAATAAATCGAGGTTTTACATGTTGTTGTTGATAGAGGAAGGGATTTTTAGAAAAAAAGTTCGCATAGGTTATCGTGATACAGTTTCTGACATTATCTATCTTTAGTAGGTGATAAAAGAAATCATTTGCGACATCATTAGGCTTTAACGAACCAATTATGTAAATTTTAGTTTCACAGAATCGAACCATGACATTGATTTTGAAGCATAACATTACATACACGACAGCTTTCCTGCTGTTGCAATGCTGTCTACTAATGTCGGAGTCCCCATCCCCCCAAAACTGATAGGATACACGGAAGGGACATTAGCGACACCTGACCCTTCCATTAGAAGTAAACGTGTTCCCCAAAATGATCCATTAAGCCACTGCATATAGTTTCAATGCACCTCAATATGCATATTCCCGTTACATATTCTCGTAGTTATATTTAACATGATGAACACAAATTGAATGTATAAATAAATAGAGGGTTGAACAAATTTTCGAAAAATTTGAAGAATGAAAATGAATCGTTTAAAAATAAATAAAGAAAAAGTCGGAATGGAAGAGTGAATCGAATCAATAAATGGCTGACGAATTCATCTCACGACCGACCGAAGGATTAAATTACATTCTACTATCGTTGATCGTTGGGCCCCTGGGAGCCTCTGACGACCACAATAACTAAAGCGGAAAGAGAAGAATGCGAAAAACAACCCGAACAGTTCAACGTTATTAATTCCCAGATGTCAATAACAAAGACCCCCTTTTCTGGAAACGGAATGGAATACTGATGACGATCATCTTTGGCAGAAGACAAAAAAATCAACCAAACCAAAATAAAAGCATTAATAAGTAAATAATTTTTTTTGTGAATTAATTGAGATGTTTAGAAGTAAATATTAATATTAAAAATATTACAGGTTACAATGTCGTATCTCAGGAACGAGTTGAGATATCATCATGAAATAAAAATCGTTTTAAAGCAAATTTACTAAGGATTAAAGGAGTTGAAAATTATATTTTCGTTTCTACAAATATCACCCTACATAATACCCACTTATTACAAGTTAAGTTTATAAATACAAAACTTGAAAGATAAGTATCTCTAAAAGTAATTAATATATCAAGGTGATTTAAAAAAACATGTTATAGCAAATTTAATGCTGTTTAAACAAACCAAAAATATTTATTAATCTTGATGGTACGATCTTTTTAATTCCACTCAACGCTGTTGAGATTAAGTGATAAAAATTTTAAAGTTTACAACATCGTATCTCTGGAATGAGTTGAATTATCATCATGAAATATAAAGCGTTTTGAAGCAAATTTACTCAGTATTAATCGAGTTGAAAATTATTTTTTCGTTTCTACTAATATCGACGTTATGATTTTTTTTAGTTCATCGCTCAATACCCACTTATTACAAGTTAAGTTTATAAATACCAAATTTGGAAGGAATGTATCTCTAAAAGTAATTGAGATATCAAGGTGATTTAAAAAGCCTTTTATAGCAAATTTAATGCTGATTCATCACACTAAAAACAATTCTTTCGTTTCTATTAATCTTGATGGTACGATTTTTTTAATTCAACTCTGTCGATATTGAGGATAAGTGATAAAATGAAATTTACAACATCATATCTCAGGAACCAATTGAGATATCATCATGAAATAAAAATCGTTTTAAAGCAAATTTACTCAGTATTAATCGAGATGAAAGTTATTTTTGCGTTTCTACAAATATTGAAGTTATGATTTTTTTTATTTCATCGCTCCATACCAACTTATTACAAGTTATGTTTATAAATACAAAATTTGAAAGGAATGTATCTCTAAAAGTAATTGAGATATCAAAGTGATTTAAAAAACATTTCGTAGTAAATTTAATGCTGATTCATCTCACCAAAAACATTTCTTCCGTTTGTATTAATTTTGACGGTACGATTTTTTTAATTTAATTCTGTCGATATTGAGGTTAAGTGATAAAAGTGAAATTTACAACATCATATCTCAGGAACCAATTGAGATATCACCATGAAATAAAAACAGTTTTAAAGCAAATTTACTAAGCATTAAACGATTTGAAAATTATTTCTTCGTTTCTACAAATTTCGACGTTATGATTTTTTTAGTTCATCGCTCCATATCCGCTTATTACAAGTTAAGGTCATGAATACAAAATTTGGAAGGAATGTATCTCTAAAAGTAATTGAGATATCAAAGTGATTTAAAAAACATTTCGTAGTAAATTTAATGCTGATTTATCTCACCAAAAACATTTCTTCCGTTTCTATTAATTTTGATGGTACGATTTTTTTAATTCAACTCTGTCGATATTGAGGTTAAGTGATAAAAATGAAATTAATAACATCATATCTCAGGAACCAATTGAGATATCGTCATGAAATAAAAACCGTTTTAAAGCAAATTTACTCAGTATTAATCGAGATGAAAATTATTTCTTAGTATCTACAGATTTCGACATTATGATTTTTTTTAGTTCATCGCTCTATACCCACTTATTACAAGTTAAGTTTATAAATACCTAATTTGAAAGGAATGTATCTCTAAAAGTAATTGAGATATCAAGGTGATTTAAAAAGCATTTTATAGCAAATTTAATACTGATTCATCACACCAAAAATATTTCTTTTGTTTCTATTAATCTGGATTGTACGATTTTTTTAATTCAACTCTGTCGATATTGAGGTTAAGTGATCAAAGTGAAATTTACATCATATCTCAGGAACCAATTGAGATATCATCATGAAATAAAAACCGTTTTAAAGCAAATTTACTCCGTTTTAATCGAGTTGAAAATTATTTTTTTGTTTCTACAAATATCGACGTTATTATTTTTTTAGCTCATCGCCTCCATACTCACTTATTACATGTTAAGTTTATAAATACCAAATTTGAAAGGAATGTATCTCTAAAAGTAATTGAGATATCAAGGTGATTTAAAAAACATTTCGTAGTAAATTTAATGCTGATTCATCGCACCAAAAGCATTTCTTTCGTTTATATTAATCTTGATGGTACGATTTTTTTAATTCAACTCTGTCGATATTGAAGTTAAGTGATCAAAGTGAAATTTACAACATCATATCTCAGGAACCAATTGAGATATCATCATGAAATAAAAACCGTTTTAAAGCAAATTTACTCAGTATTAATCGAGATGAAAGTTATTTTTGCGTTTCTACAAATATCGAAGTTATGATTTTTTTTAGTTCATCGCTCCATACCCACTTATTACAAGTTAAGTTTATAAATACCTAATTTGAAAGGAATGTATCTCTAAAAGTAATTGAGATATCAAGGTGATTTAAAAAGCATTTTATAGTAAATTTAATGCTGATTCATCACACCAAAAATATTTCTTCCGTTTCTATTAATCTGGATTGTACGATTTCTTTAATTCAATTCTGTCAATATTGAGGTTAAGTGATAAAAATGAAATTTACAACATCGTATCTCAGAAACAAATTGAGATATCATCATGAAATAAAAATCGTTTTAAAGCAAATTTGCTCTGTATTAATCGAGATGAAAGTTATTTTTGCGTTTCTACAAATATCGAAGTTATGATTTTTTTTAGTTCATCGCTCCATACCAACTTATTACAAGTTAAGTTCATGAATACCAAATTTCAATAGAATGTATCTCTAAAAATAAAAAAGTTATTAAGATGATTTAAAAAACATGTTGTAGCATATTTAATTAATCCCGATGGTTCGAATTTTTATATTATACAGTTTTAAAGAAGGTATTTTAAACTTTAACTCAAAGTAAATTTCTCTTTTATCATTTCAAATAAGACAGAAACATCTTGTACAATATTAACTATCGAATAAAGCTTTCAAGTCACGTCATCTTCTGCAAAATTTACCTTTGCAATTAACTTTAAGCCCCTACCCGGTTAAACTGTGAAAGTTTCGTCGCTCCCAAATACTTCTTCTCCTTGTTCTTCGGCACCATCGCGCCATCATGGAGTACTGGATGAGTTCGAAACGTGTTCGAAACGTACGAGAAAGACGTGTTCGAACAACTCAAAAGTTGGTTGGGACCCACGGAAAGGTAAAAACACATCCTTCCGATAACAGCGGGCATAAATTAGAGCTTGGAATTTAATTATTTCTTGCCTTTGGCTGTGTGCCGCCGTCAACGGCCGTCACTAACTCAAAGAACTACGGGGAGCTTTCCCTTCTCTTCTTCTTCTCGTCATCATCCTTTTGAGATGAACACTGTTTTTCGTAGTCTTCTTACCTTGTCCTTTTTTTGTCTCTTAACGATAATTAAAATATTTAATTAAAACATCCTTTTCTTCTTATTCTTTGAGAGTTAAAAGATCTTTTCTGTTTATCAAACTAATAAAGATTAAAAATGGGTGCTTTTATTGGATTTTAAATAATTTCGGATTCGACCTTGAGGTTGACGACTTAAACGGGCAAGAAGGTTACGAAGGTTTCACTTTCAGCGTTCAGGAGTGAGAGGATTCTCCTCGAAAAAGCCCTGAGGGCCTCGCGTGATTACACCCCAACCCCTATCCCCTTTATCCATGCCTATTATCCTTGATATCCTTGAGAAAACTGATAAAGTTGATGACTCCATTACCCCGGGAGCCTAATAAAATCTCTATACCGTATAATTTATTGGACCCTTATAACATAATAGGGCCTAAGAAGCAAGAAAAGTTTATTGCTACCCTGAACTTCATACCTTCTGCTTTTCTTTTGGGTTTATTTTTTCTTTTTTAAAAAACATAATCTTCTCTTGGTTGAGAGATTTTTGTGGAATATTTTTTATACTATAATAAAAGTGTTATCAAAAAAATTATTCCCTCCGCGATTATTCAACACTTCAAAACCTATAATTATGGTGATTTTAATTAACTGATTAGAAGGGATTAGAGTCACGCGAAAAAGCTGTTTTATCGCTTTACCATAAACAGATAAAAACTTTTATGTTATAATATGCAAAAAGAAATAACTAAATTTCTCGAAGCAGTAACTGCAAACTTAATTAAGAAGTTGAATTTTCTGCCTCTGAGTTTATCATAATCTCTGGTATATTTTTGGATTATTTCATGTTTTCTGAATACCTCAATATCGACAGAGTTGAATTTTAAAAATCGTAACATTAAGATTAATAGAAACGAAAGAAATATTTTTGGAGTGTTGACACAGCATTAAATTAGCAACAAAATGTTTTTTAAATCACCTTGATATCTCAATTACTTTTAGCGATACATTCCATTCAAATTTGGTATTTATAAACTTAACTTGTAATAAGTGGGTATGGAGCGATGAACTAAAAAAAATCATAACGTCGAAATTTATAGAAACGAAGAAATAATTTTTAACTCGATTAATACTGAGTAAATTTGCTTTAAAACGGCTTTTATTTTATGATGATATCTCAATTCGTTCCTGAGATAGGATGTTGTAAATATCATTTTTATCACTTAACCTCAATATCGACACAGTTGAATTTTAAAAATCGTAACATCAAGATTAATGGAAACGAAAGAAATGTTTTTGGTGTGATGAATCAGCATGAAATTTACTACGAAATGTTTTTTAAATCACCTTAATATCTCAATTACTTTTAGAGATACTTTCCATTCAAATTTGGTATTTATAAACATAACTTGTAATAAGTGGGTATGGAGCAATGAACTAAAAAAATCATAACGTCGATATTTGTAGAAACGAAGAAATAATTTTTAAATTGATTAATCCTCAGTAAATTTGCTTTAAAACGGTTTTTATTTCATGATGATATCTCAATTTGTTTTTGAGATATGAAGTTGTAAATTTCATTTTTATCACTTAACCTCAATATCCACAGAGTTGAATTAAAAGTATCGCACCATCAAGATTAATAGAAACGAAAGAAATATTTTTGGTGTGTTGAAACAGCATTAAATTAGCTACAAAATGTTTTTTAAATCACCTTGATATCTCAACTACTTTTAGAGATACATTCCATTCAAATTTGGTATATATAAATTTATCTTGTAATAAGTGCGTATGGAGCTATGAACTAGAAGAAGTCATAACGTCGAAATTTATAGAAGCGAAGAAATAATTTTTAACTCGATTAATCCTGAGTAAATTTGCTTTAAAACGGTTGTTATTTCATGATAATATCTCAATTCGTTCCTGAGATACGATGTTGTGAATTTCATTTTTATCACTTAACCTCAATATCGACAGAGTTGAATTAAAAAAATCGTACCATCAAGATTAATAGAAACGAAAGAAATATTTTTGGTGTGATGAATCAGCATTAAATTAGCTACAAAATGTTTTTTAAATCACCTTGATATCTCAATTACTTTTAGAGATACATTCCATTCAAATTTGGTATTTATAAATTTAATTTGTAATAAGTGGGTATGGAGCGATGAACCAAAAAAAATCATAACGTCGATATTAGTAGAAACGAAAAAACAATTTTTAACTCGATTAATACTGAGTAAATTTGCTTTAAAACGGTTTTTATTTCATGATGATATCTCAATTCGTTCCTGAGATAGGATGTTGTAAATATCATTTTTATCACTTAACCTCAATATCGACACAGTTGAATTAAAAAAATCGTGCCATCAAGATTAATAGAAACGAAAGAAATGTTTTTGGTGTGTTGAAACAGCATTAAATTAGCTACAAAATGTTTTTTAAATCACCTTGATATCTCAATTACTTTTAGAGATATTTTCCATTCAAATTTGGTATTTATAAACATAACTTGTAATAAGTGGGTATGGAGCAATGAACTAAAAAAAATCATAATGTCGAAATCTGTAGAAACGAAGAAATAATTTTCAACTTAATTAATCCTGAGTAAATTTGCTTTAAAACGATTTGTATTTCATGATGATATCTCAATTCGTTCCTGAGATAGGATGTTGTAAATTTCAATGTTATCACTTAACCTTAATATCGACACAGTTGAATTAAAAAAATCGTGCCATCAAGATTAATAGAAACGAAAGAAATGTTTTTGGTGTGATGAATCAGCATTAAATTTACTACGAAATGTTTTTTAAATCACCTTAATATTTTAATTACTTTTAGAGATACTTTCCTTTCAAATTTGGTATTAATAAACTTAACTTCTTATAAGTGGGTATGGAGCAATGAACTAAAAAAATCATAACGTCGATATTTGTAGAAACGAAGAAATAATTTTTAACTTGATTAATCCTCAGTAAATTTGCTTTAAAACGGTCGTTATTTCATGATGATATCTCAATTCGTTCCTGAGATATGAAGTTGTAAATATCATTTTTGTAATTCGCTACGGTAATGGAAGCTATAACAGTACTCAAACGAGTGCTGTAATGAGACTCTTTACAGCATCCGATGCTGTAATGAGATTTTAGTAACATTTTATGGAACGAGTTCAAGTTGGTGACATTGGGTCATTAATTTTTCTAGTTGTCAATGTGACAATTTTTGTCTATNTTCAAATTTGGTATATATAAATTTATCTTGTAATAAGTGCGTATGGAGCTATGAACTAGAAGAAGTCATAACGTCGAAATTTATAGAAGCGAAGAAATAATTTTTAACTCGATTAATCCTGAGTAAATTTGCTTTAAAACCGTTGTTACTTCATCATGATACCTCAATTCGTTCCTGAGATACGATGTAGTAAATTTCATATTTATCACTTAACCTCAATATCGACAGAGTTGAATTAAAAGAATCGTACCATCAAGATTGATAGAAACGAAAGAAATGTTTTTGGTGTGTTGAAACAGCATTAAATTATCTACAAAATGTTTATTAAATCATCTCGATATCTCAATTACTTTTAGAGATACATTCCATTCAAATTTGGTGTTTATAAATTTAACTTGTAATAAGTGGGTATGGAGCGATGAACCAAAAAAAATCATAACGTCGATATTAGTAGAAACGAAAAAATAATTTTTAACTCGATTAATACTGAGTAAATTTGCTTTAAAACGGTTTTTATTTCATGATGATATCTCAATTCATTCCTGAGATAGGATGTTGTAAATATCATTATATATAAGTGCGTATGGAGCTATGAACTAGAAGAAGTCATAACGTCGAAATTTATAGAAGCGAAGAAATAATTTTTAACTCGATTAATCCTGAGTAAATTTGCTTTAAAACCGTTGTTATTTCATCATGATATCTCAATTCGTTCCTGAGATACGATGTAGTAAATTTCATTTTTATCACTTAACCTCAATATCGACAGAGTTGAATTAAAAGAATCGTACCATCAAGATTAATAGAAACGAAAGAAATATTTTTGGTGTGATGAATCAGCATTAAATTAGCTACAAAATGTTTTTTAAATCACCTTGATATCTCAATTACTTTTAGAGATACATTCCATTCAAATTTGGTATTCATAAACTCAACTTTGTAATAAGTGGATATGGAGCGATGAACCAAAAAAAATCATAACGTCGATATTAGCAGAAACGAAAAAATAATTTTTAACTCGATTAATACTGAGTAAATTTGCTTTAAAACGATTTTTATTTCATGATGATATCTCAATTCGTTCCTGAGATGAATTGGTTGCAATTTTCT
Organism: Onthophagus taurus; assembly: GCF_000648695.1. Classification (NCBI taxonomy): domain Eukaryota; kingdom Metazoa; phylum Arthropoda; class Insecta; order Coleoptera; family Scarabaeidae; genus Onthophagus; species Onthophagus taurus. The sequence continues at coordinate 33,165 of NW_019280890.1, forward strand.
TTGAGATGAAGAATTCTAGCAGATCTGGAATCTTGTTCCTATCGATGGACCAATTCCCCGATTTACATGTGGAATGGAAGTTTCGCCAATAGCTTTCCAGTTCCTTTCCTGTAGTAGTAATCAAACTCGCTCCTTAATTAGTATGTTTAGTATTTAAGTTACCACTGATTGTAAATCTTTCATAGATATTGTAAAAGAATCCTTTACAACTATCTTTCAATTTCTAATTTTTGTTTCGTTAATCTAATACCTATTTTAGTAAGCTGTACACACAATGATAATATGATGATGGGTTCTATGATGATCAGGTTAGATTAAAATTAGTGCACATCAACTCAATTCAGCTCCACAAAAATATCCGTTTATGGATATACCTGGTTGTAACTGTAGGAAGGATAATCATAAAGAGTAAACCCGACATTATTATAGAATATGTCACAAAGGATTATACACTGTTCCTTGTTTTATGATATACCCGAAGTGCTACTTTATCAGACCTAGCTCTTTTTCATACAAATTGACATCTTAAATTGAGACAACTCAATCACATTTTTTATAAGCCAATCATCAAATTATCAAAATCACATTTTTGATTTTGCATTTTCTGACTATAGATACAATAAATCTTTACTTGACAACTAAAAACATCCATTAAAAAATTCATCTACCTGCTCTTGGGATAAATGTGGAGGTGCGTACCCGCAGGGGTTGTAATGGATGACGCAATCGAAGTATCTAGCCTCAGGCTATTGCAATTTCTCATTCTTCTTTAATTTCACACGAATGAGAAATTGCAATTGAATTCTAAGTTTATAATGGAAATGAATTGAAATTGAAGGTATAATCTATTAAAAACTCACATCTTAGTTAATTAATTAAATGTTAAATACTAACAAGTCAAGATTAACCAAGACCATATTCGATTTCACTCCACTACACATTATTTTAGAAGAATTGTTTAAAGTCTTTTAGAACACAATTCAAATTAAAAATATAAAATGTTACTGCTTGGATAAAACACGTTAAAAATGAACTACGCGTTATAAAATAAAATAAACGAAACATGTTGAGTTTTGAGTTGTGGAACTGGTTTTTACCCAGAGGACAACATCAATGCGCATGTATGGAAAATATTTGATTGGGGATAATGTGATTTGAAAATTTTATGAAATTTGTCATATATTATATATTCATATATATAATTCATATATTATAATATATATGAATATATAAGTCATATATTCTTTAGTTGTAGGAATTATAAAATGATTTATATTTTAAATTAAAGTTTAAAATTATCTACTTTAAAGTGGTGTATAAGGAACTGTGTGTTTATTCTTTAAATTTTGACGAAACGAATTTTTGAAGAAATAAAACTAAAATAAATTCAAAAAATCATATCTACTTTAATTCTAGGAATTATAAAATGACTTATATCTTAATTTAAAGCTTAATATGTGTTCTTTAAAGTGATCTATAAAAAATTGTATGTTTGATGTATAAATTTGGAGAAAAAAATTTTTAAGAAATTGTAAAAGAAATGGATTTGTGAACTAACTTAACTTCAAATAGTCATATTTCCTTTAATTGTAGGAATCATAAAATGATTTATATCTTAAATTAAAGTTTAAAATCTCTACTTTAATGTGGTGTATAAGAAACTATATGTTTGTTCTATAAATTTTAAAGAAATGAATTTTTGAAGAAATACTTGTAAAAGAAGGTTGGGTTGGGAAACTAAAATAAATTTAAAAAATCATATCTACTTTACTTCTAGGAATTATAAAATGATTTATATCTTAATTTGAAGTTTAATATATCTTCTTTAAAATGATCTATAAGAAATTATGCGTTTGATTTATAAAATTTGGAGAAAAAAATGTTTGAAGAAATTGTAAAAGTAATTGGATTTGCGAACTAACTTTAAATTCAAAAAGTCATATCTTTGTTAATTGTAGGAATTATAAAATAATTTTTATCTTAAATTAAAGCTTAAAATCTCTACTTTAAAGTAGTGTATAAGGAACTATATGTTTGTTCTATAAATTTTGAAGAAACGAATTTTTGAAGAAATACTTGAAAGAAAAGGTTGGGTTGGGGAACTAAAATAAATTCAAAAAATCATATCTACTTTAATGCTAGGAATTATAAAAAGATTTATATCTTAATTTAAAGCTTAATATGTGTTCTTTAAAGCGATCTATAAAAAATTGTACGTTTGATGTATAAATTTGGAGAAAAAAATGTTGAAGAAATTGTAAAAGAAATGGATTTGTGAACTAACTTAACTTCAAATAGTCATATTTCCTTTAATTGTAGGAATCGTAAAATGATTTATATCTTAAATTAAAGTTTAAAATCTCTACTTTAATGTGGTGTATAAGAAACTATATGTTTGTTCTATAAATTTTAAAGAAATGAATTTTTGAAGAAATACTTGTAAAAGAAGGTTGGGTTGGGAAACTAAAATAAATTTAAAAAATTATATCTACTTTACTTCTAGGAATTATAAAATGATTTATATCTTAATTTAAAGTTTAATGTATCTTCTCTAAAATGATATATAAGAAATTATATGTTTGATCCATAAAATTTGGACAAAAACAATTTTGAAGAAATAGTTGTAAAAGAATTTGGATTTGTAAACTAACTTAACTTCAAATAGTCATATTTTCTTTAATTGTAGGTATTATAAAACGATTTATATCTTAAATTGAAGCTTAAAATCTCTACTTTAAAGTAGTGTATAAGGAACTATATGTTTGTTCTATAAATTTTGAAGAAATATTTGAAAGAAAAGGTTGGGTTGGGAAACTAAAATAAATTCAAAAAATCATATCTACTTTAATTCTAGGAATTATAAAGAGATTTATATATTAATTTAAAGTTTAATATATCTTCTTTAAAATGATCTGTAAGAACTTGTACGTTTGATATATAAAATTTGGACGAAAACATTTTTGAAGAAATAGTTGTAAAAGAATTTGGATTTGTAAACTAACTTAACTTCAAATAGTCATATTTTCTTTAATTGTAGGTATTATAAAACGATTTATATCTTAAATTGCAGTTTAAAATCTCTACTTTAAAGTAGTGTATAAGGAACTATATGCTTGTTCTATAAATTTTGAAGAAATGAATTTTCGAAGAAATACTTGAAAAAAAAGGTTGGGTTGGGAAACTAAAATAAATTCAAATAATTATATCTACTTTAATTCTAGGAATTATAATAAAATTTATGTCTTAATTTAAAGTTTAATATATCTTCTTTAAAATTATCTATAAGAAATTGTACGTTTGATGTATAAAATTTGAAGAAAAAATTTTTTGTAGGAATTGTAAAAGAAATTGGATTTGCGAACTAACTTAACTTCAAATAGTGATACTTTCCTTAATTGTGGGAATTATAAAAAAAGTTATATCTTAAATTGAAGCTTAAAATCTCTACTTTAAAGTAGTGTATAAGGAACTATATGTTTGTTCTATAAACTTTGAAAAATGAATTTTTGAAGAAATACTTAAGAAAAAAAAGGTTGGGTTGGGAAACAAAAATACATTCAAAAAATCATATCTACTTTAATTGTAGTAATTATAAAGCGATTTATATATTAATTTAACGTTTAATATATCTTTTTTAAAATTATCTATAAGAAATTGTACGTTTGATGTATAGAATTTGAAGAAAAAATTTTTTGAAGAAGTTGTAATAGTAATTGGATTTGCGAACTAACTTAACTTCAAATAGTCATACTTTCCTTAATTGTGGGAATTATAAAATAAGTTATATCTTAAATTTAAGCTTAAAATCTCTTCTTTAAAGTAGTGTATAAGAAACTATATGTTTATTCCATAAATTATGAAAAATGAATTTTTGAAGAAATACTTGAGAAAAAAAAGGTTGGGTTGAGAAACTAAAATAAATTCAAAAAATCATATCTACTTTAATTCTAGGAATTATAAAAACATTTATATTTTAATTTAAAGCTTAATATGTGTTCTTTAAAATGATTTATAAGAAATTATATGTTTGATCAATAAAATTTGGAGAAAAATATATTTGAAGAAATTGCAGTAAAAGAAATAGGATTTGCGAACTAACTTAACTTCAAAAAGTCATATTTTCTTTAATTGCAGGAATTATAAAATGATTTATATCTTAAGTTAAAGCTTAAAAGTTCTACTTTAATGTGGTGTATAAGGAAATATGGTGTACAAGAAACAATATGTTTGTTTCATAAATTTTGAAGAAATACATTTTTCAAGAAATACATGTAAAAAAAGTTTAGGTTGGAAGTTTGTCAATTAAAGGTAAGACGGAATCCAAGAGGTAACAACGTATCATTTGAATGCCTGAAGATAAAGTCCTCGCCGGTCAGATGCCCAAATTGCGAAGAACCACATTCAACATTCTCCAGAGGTTGCCCTAATAATCTCGGTAAACATCAAAGATGAACAAAAAAGGAAGAAAGAGGAAAAACTGAAAAAAGCAATGCCAAGGTTCTAAACAAACGAGGAATGTTTCATGCTAGTAAAGCAGCTTCATTCAAAGGCGAGTATGTTGAGAATCAAAAACTGGCTTCTTCAGGGATTGGTCCCCACGATAGTCCACAAGTTAGGAATTTTATTTAAACTTAACGAATGTTTATGGAATTGGCAAAAAGCCTAAGGATCTTTTTTAAGTTGCATGCAAAGAAGAGATTAGCCCGGTAGTATACTAGGATTTAAATGTTTTAGAAATGGCAGAAAAAGATCTCTTTCAGGTCTCAAGAGAGGTCCAAAAAATCTACCTGGGGAAGTAGCATAACGAACACTACTACTTCTACCATTAAGGGAAGAGAATTTAAGAAAGTTATCAAGAACAGTGAGGTTGAAATCATTGGATCAGAAATTGCGACAACAAAAATAAATAGAAATCATGTTCTGGACAACAAAGGAAAACAAACTGGATATTTGTACCAACGCCGATTTTATTAATAAAAATTGACTATGAACTAAACTTGAAACTTTTGCAATTTTTAATTGTTCTTTTCAGCCATCAAGTCAGTATAAAAAGGCTTTCTTTTATCTTCATCTATTTTCTATGGAAATCAATCGACACAGTTTTCCATTTGGAGGTTTCTTTGTCGTTCTCGTTTTGGAGCAACCATTATTTTCCGGTGGCCGTTTGTCGTTCGTGGATAGCTTTTGCGATCGCCTCCGGGACCGTTTCGCTTCGCCCGTTCAAATCGAAACCCGACCAAATTAACGGGTTTCAAACGTAGGGGATATCTCTATATTAAAATTTTGCTCGGCGAATCGGAAATTTTTCTGCAGATCATTGGTAAACGGCGAACAGAGAATCCTGCTTCTCGGATACCGTTTTACGACCGAATGGTGATACAAGAAACTTTATTAAGAGTTTTTATAAAGTATATAAATTGTTTTATAGATTGCGGGTGGAAATGAATTCTTTTCTGTAAGATAGAAAAAAGCTGTTTGGTTTAAAAAGCTTTGGTAAAACAGCGAATTCCGTAAATTGAGAACGAGCAATCGAAAATAAAAATAAAAATAAAAATAATGAAAGTATAAAAAAAAATCAAACTGATAGCTTACCTAAACCGAGCGAGCAGCTTGCGGCAATTTGTTCGATACCTGCAAACAGGAAGAATAATCGTGAAATATAGCCGAATACCGGAGGCCGATGTGTGTTTGGAATTATTTAACTTGCGCATCGGCGAGCAGCAAAAGATCCTCGGATTGTTTGTTAATTGCTACCCGAGGCAGGTCCCGAATGGAATTCTGATTGGACTACAAAATGGTGAAAAAAATATCGAACGGGGTTTTCGGATTTTTAATTTTGTTCTCCCTAACATTACATAAAAAGTTAATAAAAAAATCAGTTAATACCTGTACGTAATCCAATATGCAATAAAAATGAGGAAACATTTATGCTGCTTTTATGACGATTTATGATGTTCATAACCCATATTATGACTTCATGAAACTAAGAATACGCTGAATTTCTAAATTGATTATTTTAATTACTAAAAGCAAAAATTCGTAGCTCGAAAATTAAAAGCGATGCAGAACTGCTTGATAAACATAAATTGGTGGTAATGAACCAATAGAACATAATCCATAACCCTTCTCAATCTAAATTTTTCAGGTTATTAGTTATTAAGTAAGAAATCGCTGAATTCAAAAATTGATTATTCTAATTACTAAAATAAAAAATTCGTAGCTCGAAAATTAAAAGCGATGGAGAAATGTTTTATAAACATAAATTGTTGGTAATGAACCAATAGAACATAATCCATAATCCTTCTCAATCCAACTTTTTCAGGTTACTAGTTATTAAGTAAGAAATCGCTGAATTCCAAAATTGATTATTTTAATTACTAAAATCAAAAATTCGTATCTGGAAAAATAAAATTGATGGAGAAATGGTTGATAAACATAAATTGTTGGTAATGGACCAATAGAACATAATCCATAACCCTCCTCAACCTAACTTTTTTAGGTTACTAGTTATAAAGTACGAAATCGCTGAATTCCAAAATTGATTATTTTAATTACTAACATCAAAAATTCGTAGCTCGAAAATTAAAAGCGATGGAGAAATATTTGATAAACATAAATTGTTGGTAATGAACCAATAGTACATAATCCATAACCCTTCTCAATCTAAATTTTTCAGGTTACTAGTTATTAAGTAAGAAATCGCTGAATTCCAAAATTGATTATTTTAATTACTAAAATCAAAAATTCGTAGCTCGAAAATTAAAAGCGATGGAGAAATGTTTGATAAACATAAATTGTTTGTAAGAAACCAATAGAACATAATCCATAACCCTTCTCAACCTAAATTTTTCAGGTTACTAATTATTAAGTAAAGAAATCGCTGAACTCCAAAATTGATTTTTTAATCACTAAAATCAAAAATTCGTTGCTCGAAAATTAAAAGCGATGGAGAAATGTTTGATAAACATAAATTGTTGGTAATGAACCAATAGAACATAATCCATAACCCTTCTCAACCTAAATTTTTCAGGTTACTAGTTATTAAGTGAGAAATCGCTTAATTCCAATATTGTTTATTTTAATTACTAAAATCAAAAATTCGTAGCTCGGAAATTAAAAGCGATGGAGAAATGTTTGATAAACATAAATTGTTGGTAATGAACCAATAGAGTATAATCCATAACCCTTCTCAGCTTAAATTTTTCACGTTACTAGTTATTAAGTATGAAATCGCTGAATTCCAAAATTGATTATTTTAATTACTAAAATCAAAAATTCGTAGCTCGAAAATTAAGAGCGATGCAGAAATGTTTGATAAACATAAATTGTTGGTAATGAACCAATAGAACATAATCCATAACCCTTCTCAACCTAAATTTTTCAGGTTACTAGTTATTAAGTAAGAAATCGCTGAATTCCAAAATTGATTATTTTAATTACTAAAATCAAAAATTCGTAGCTCGAAAATTAAAAGCGATGGAGAAATGTTTGATAAACATAAATTGTTGGTAATGAACCAATAGAACATAATCCATAACCCTTCTCAACCTAAATGTTTCAGGTTACTACTTATTAAGTAAGAAATCACTGAATTCCAAAATTGATTATTTTAAATAGTAAAATCAAAAATTTGTAGCTCGAAAATTAAAAGCGATGGAGAAATGTTTGATAAACATAAGTTGTTGGTAATGAATCAGTAGAACATAATCCATAACCCTTTTCAACCTAACTTTTTCAGGTTACTAATTATTAAGTAAAGAAATCGCTGAACTCCAAAATTGATTATTTTAATCACTAAAATTAAAAATTCGTAGCTCGAAAATTAAAAGCGATGGAGAAATGTTTGATAAACATAAATTGTTGGTAATGAACCAATAGAATATTATCCATAACCCTTCTCAACCTACATTTTTCAGGTTACTACTTATTAAGTAAGAAATCGCTGAATTCCAAAATTGATTATTTTAATTATTAAAATCAAAAATTCGTAGCTCGAAAATTTAAAGCGATGGAGAAATGTTTGATAAACATAAATTGTTGGTAATGAACCAATAGAACATAATCCATAACCCTTCTTAACCTAACTTTTTCAGATGACTAGTTATTAAGTAAGAAATCGTTGAATTCCAAAATTGATTATTTTAATTACTAAAATCAAAAATTCGTATCTCGAAAATTAAAAGCGATGAGAAATGTTTGATAAACATAAATTGTTGGTAATGAATCAGTAGAACATTATCCATAACCCTTCTCAACCTACATTTTTCAGGTTACTAGTTATTAGGTGAGAAATCGCCGAATTCCAAAATTGATTATTTTAATTACTAACATCAAAAATTCGTAGCTCAAAAATTAAAAGCGATGGAGAAATGTTTGATAAAAATGAATTGTTGGTAATGAACCAATAGAATATAATCCATAACCCTTTTCAACCTAAATGTTTCAAGTTACTACTTATTAAGTAAGAAATCGTTGAAATCCAAAATTGTTTATTTTAATTACTAAAATAAAAAATTCGTAGCTCGAAAATTAAAAGCGATGGAGAAATGTTTGATAAACATAAGTTGTTGGTAATGAACCAATAGAACATAATGCATAACCCTTCTCAACCTAACTTTTTCAGGTTACTAGTTATTAAGTAAGAAATCGCCGAATTCCAAAATTGATTATTTTAATTACTAACATCAAAAATTCGTAGCTCGAAAATTAAAAGCGATTGAGAAATGTTTGATAAACATAAATTGTTGGTAATGAACCAATAGAACATAATCCATAACCCTTCTCAACCTACATTTTCCAGGTTACTACTTATTAAGTAAGAAATCGCTGAATTCCAAAATTGATTGTTTTAATTACTAAAATCAAAAATTCGTACATCGAAAATTAAAAGCGATGGAGAAATGTTTGATAAACATAAATTGTTGGTAATGAACCAATAGAACATAATTCATAACCCTTCTCATCCTAACTTTTTCAGGTTACTAGTTATTAAGTAAGAAATCGCTGAATTCCAAAATTGACTATTTTAATTACTAAAATCAAAAATTCGTAGCTCGAAAATTAAAAGCGATTGAGAAATGTTTGATAAACATAAATTGTTGGTAGCGAACCAATAGAACAAAATCCATAACCCTTTTCAACCTAAATTTTTCAGGTTACTAGTTATTAGGTAAGAAATCGGTGAATTCCAAAATTGATTATTTTAATCACTAAAATCAAAAATTCGTAGCTCGGAATTTAAAAGCGATGGAGAAATGTTTGATAAACATAAATTGTTGGTAATGAATCAGTAGAACATAATCCATAATCCTTCTCAACCTAACTTTTTCAGGTTACTAGTTGTTAAGTAAGAAATTGCTGAATTCCAAAATTGATTATTTTAATTACTAAAATTAAAAATTCGTAGCTCGAAAATTAAAAGCGATGGGGAAATGTTTGATAAACATAAATTATTGGTAATGAACCAATAGAACATAATCCATAACCCTTCTCAACCTAACTTTTTCAGGTTACTAGTTATTAAGTAAGAAATTGCTGAATTCCAAAATTGATTATTTTAATTAGTAAAATTAAAAATTCGTAGCTCAGAAATTAAAAAAAATGTAGAAATGTTTGATAAACATAAATTATTGGTAATGAACCAATAGAACATAATTCATAACCCTTCTCATCCTAACTTTTTCAGGTTACTAGTTAGTAAGTAAGAAATCGCCGAATTCCAAAATTGATTATTTTAATTACTAAAATCAAAAATTTGTACATCGAAAATTAAAAGCAATGGAGAAATGTTTGATAAACATAAATTGTTGGTAATGAACCAATAAAACATAATCCATAACCCTTATCAACCTACATTTTCCAGGTTACTACTTATTAAGTAAGAAATCGTTGAATTCCAAAATTGATTGCTTTAATTACTAAAATCAAAAATTCGTACATCGAAAATTAAAAGCGATGGAGAAATGTTTGATAAACATAAATTGTTGGTAATGAACCAATAGAACATAATCCATAACCCATCTCAATCCAAATTTTACAGGTTACTAATTATTAACTATGAAATCGTTGAATCAACATCTATTAGAAATTGTTACCTCACGTTTCTATCATTTATTTTCAAAATTTTTGTCCAAGGAATGTCACAATATAACATATAACATATCATATATCATCTTGAAGAGAACAACTTAAGCTTTCAACTGAAATGTAATTAATGCTTTTACTCCCAAATATAACCCGGCAGCGTTTTGTAAGGAATTGATACAGATAAGAAATTGTAACTTCATGTTTCCATAATTTCTTGTCAAATTAATTTTTCTACGAAATGTTATTATGTGATATCATATATAACATATCATATTGTATAACCTTGAAGAGAACATTTTAAGCTTTCATTTAAGATATAAATCATTCTTTCACTCCCAGAAAAACGTTTTCTTTGAAACTTTTTATTTATTACCTCGTTCTTTAAGATTTTTTTCATACTAACAAGATTTTCCAGCTCAATAATTTCATTGATACATTTCCAAACCCGATAAAGTTTCCCATTCGAAACCGAGATTTTACGATCCTTCGTTTCCCTTCGTTCAAAAGGTAAATAAATTCCAACGCCTATAAAATACCGGATTTAATAATGAAAATTCGCCCCGGTAAAAGGAAACGATTCAAGGCAGCCAATTTCGTTCGAATTCATCACAATCTCAACCTTTACATTAAAAAAAAAACGCAAAAAGAATTTATTTACCAATTTACATCAACACAGATACGCCAGCTTCTAACAAGTTCCATTCTACATCAATGAATTCAACCCAAATATTATCGACGGTAATAGTTCGAGTTTAGATAACTTTACGAAACGGGACTAATCTGAAACTCCTAACAGAAATTCCAAAGCCAACATACGTTCACTGAACTTGCAATTCAATCTGGTACATTTGATTTCTAGTAAATGAATGTAGGTTATCCTCATAGTCAAGTTGATTAACACAAAATGTCAAGATGTTTAAGTTAATACTCTAAATTAGATTAAAATGGATTTAAAAACACCAATATAATATGATATAAAAATATTCTTCTACGAATTTTTTCTACGTTTTTTTACGAAATCTTATCATCTAACATATAACGTATCATATACCATCTTAAAGAGGACATTCTAAGCTTTCATTCAAGATATAATTTATTTGCAAGCTTCCCGAATTAAGTTCAATATGATTTTTTGAAATTTGAGGAATTTTGTTAATAGATCAAAAATGCAACATTTTCAAAAAATATTCTTTTCATCGAAATTTAAAATAATACATCAATGTGTTATACCGCAATTTAAAGAGGACATTTCAAGCTATCATTTAAGGTGTACCTTCTTCTTTAATTCCCAGATATATCCCAGCAGCGATTTTTTAAATACCGATATCTATCAGATATTGTCTCATCATGTTTACACAACTTCTTTTAAAATCTGTTTTTCTACGAAATCTTATGATCTAACATATAACGTATCACACACCATCTTAAAGATGACATTCTAAGCTTTCATTCAACATATAACTTATTTGCAAGCATCCGGAATTAAGGCAAATATGATTTTTTGAAATTTGAGGAATTTTGTTAATAGATCAAAAATGCAACATTTTCAAAAAATATTCTTTTGATCGAAATTTAAAAAAGTACGTCAATGTGTTATACCACAATTTAAAGAGGACATTTCAAGCTATCATTTAAGATATATCTTCTTCTTTAACTCCTAGATAGATCCCAGTAGCGATTTTTTAAATACCGATATCTATCAGATATTGTCTCATCATATTTGCACAACTTCTCTTAAAATCTGTTTTTCTACGAAATCTTATTACCTAACATATACCGTATCATATGTCATCTTCAAGAGGACATTCTAAGCTTTCATTCAAGATATAATTATTTGCCAGCATCCGGAATTAAGCCAAATATAATTTTTTGAAATTTGAGGAATTTTGTTAATAGATCAACATTTTCAAAAAATATTCTTTTGATCGAAACTTAAAATAATACATCAATGTGTTATACCGCAATTTAAAGAGAACATTTCAAGCTATCATTTAAGCTGTACCTTCTTCTTTAACTCCCAGATATATCCCAGCAGCGATTTTTTAAACACCGATATCTATCAGATATTGTCTCATCATGTTTGCACAACTTTTTTTAAAATCTGTTTTTCTACGAAATTTTATTATCTAACTTATAACGTATCATATATCATCTTAAAGAGGACATTGTAAGCTTTCATTCAACATATAACTTATTTACAAGCATCCGGAATTAAGCCAAATATGATTTATTGAAATTTGAGGAATTTTGTTAATAGATCAAAAATGCAACATTTCCAAAAAATATTCTTTTGAACGAAATTTAAAAAAATACGTCAGTGTGTTATACCACAATTTAAAGAGGACATTTCAAGCTATCATTTAAGCTGTACCTTCTTCTTTAACTCCCAGATATATCCCAACAGCGATTTTTTAAATACCGATATCTATCAGATATTGTCTCATCATGTTTGAACAACTTCTTTTAAAATCTGTTTTTCTACGAAATCTTATTACCTAACATATACCGTATCATATATCATCTTAAAGACGACATTCTAAGCTTTCATTCAACATATAACTTATTTGCAAGCATCCGGAATTAAGGCAAATATAATTTTTTGAAATTTGAGGAATTTTGTTAATAGATCAAAAATGCAACATTTTCAAAAAATATTCTTTTGATCAAAATTTAAAATAATACGTCAATGTGTTATATCATAGTTTAAAAAGGACATTTCAAGCTATTATTTAAGATATATCTTCTTCTTTAACTCCCAAATATATCCCAGCAGCAATGTCTTAAATATTGGTTATCTCCAAAGTCAAGTTGATTAACACAAAATGTCAAATTATTAAGGTTATTAGTCTAAATTATTTATAAAAATTAATGGAATGGATCTTAAAACGCCAATAAACGCATCATTAACAGCGTTTTATAAAAGGAGCTTTGCATATCTCACCGTAAACGAGCGAATTCCAAAAATATTAACAGAACTTATTAACACATTGAAAGATAATAAGCAAGATATTTTAAAAAAATATGGTTTGTACGCTGGGGATGAATTAAAATTAATAATTAAAGAAATAACGAAATTAAAACGCGAGATTCGAGAGAATAAACCCATCATTAAAATTGAAGGAACTCCAGATGCTGATCTTTACAACCAATTTTTAGAAGAACAAAGCACAAAGATTATTGAGCCAACCTCGTTTAATTCAAACTGGCTACATTTAGAGTGTTATTTTTATCGCCGATTAAGCTGCATAACAATACAAACCCAATTTTTTACAAATTTAGATTTATTTACTTGGCAAAAAGAAGAATCATTTACGACTGCGGTACCTTTAATGATTCAATTGGGTCCAATTTAAACAAAACTTTAAGCAACCCAGAATGTGAGCAAGAAAAAGAATTCATTAATTTATTAAAATTAAATTTGTGGGGTAACAAATGCGATTTATCAATTTCTTGTGGTGTAATTAAAGAAGAAGTTAGTCACGTGGATAATTTAGAAACGTTAAACTCAAAGATTTTATCCGATTCTTCCGAAGATATTTGGAATACAATCTCAAATGTTGCAGAAAGAGTTTCTTCAATCGTCGATATCGTTTTGGATAACACCGGGTATGAGTTTTTCAGTGATATGTGTTTAGCTGATTTTATAATAAAAATGAAATTAGCCCAAACTGTTCGTTTTTATGTAAAAAGTTTTCCTTGGTTTATATCGGATGTAACAAAAAACGATTTTGATTCAACTTTACGTCTGATAAAATCGAATAAAAACGGAACTTTAAAGAAAATTGGTGATCGGTGGTTAAATTATCTCAAAAAAGGTTCTTGGAAGATTGAAACTTTTGATTTTTGGACTTTGCCGTATACTTATAAAGATATGCGCAGAATCGATCCGGATTTATACAAACAATTGGGAGAAGCTAAAATTGTCATTTTTAAAGGAGATTTGAATTATCGAAAATTGGTGGGGGATAAAAATTGGCTTTACACCACTCCGTTTAAAGATGCTTTGCAGGGATTTTATCCCACGGTTTTGTGTACTTTGAGAACGTTAAAAGCGGATTTAGTTTGTGGATTAAAACCGGATGTTGCTGAAGAAGCTGAAAAAAGCGATAAAGATTGGCTTATTAATGGTTCATTTGGTGTTATACAGTTTTCTAATTTAATTGAGGAGTATGAATAAAAAAATTGTTTCTTCCAACATTTTTTTCTAAGAAATTTTATTATAAAACATATAACTGATCATATATCATCTTGAAGAGGACATTCTCTAAGATATAATTTATTTAAAAACATCGGGAATTAAGCCCAATATGATTTTTTATGTCAATTGTGGTATAATACACAATTTAAAAAGGGCATTTCAAACTATCACCTATGATATATCTTATTCTTTAACTCTCCAGATATAACACAGCAGTCATTTTTTAAAAATCGATATCTATTAGAAATTATCTTAGAATGTTTGATCAATTTTGAATGTTATTATCTATAATAATATATAAAGTATCATATATCACCTTGAAGAAGGCATTCTAAGCTATTATTAAGCACATATCCTCCTCTTTAACTCCCAGATGTAAACGATTATGGTGAAAATCTATTATTGATGAGTTGCTGTAATTAATACCATATTCTGTACAACCTCTATGACTTTACCTGATTAAGCGTAGGTCGCTAACTTAGATATGAGAATTTGATATCAAATAAATATTCCAAATTTGAATTTCAAATTGAGGTTAAAAAATCGTAACAACGAAGTTTATATATATAAGTTTGTTTCATCGAAATATCTCAGTCCGCTCTTAAGATATGATATTGTAAATATCAATATTTAAAATATAAATAAAGATAGGGATAAGATTAGGGTTTAGTTTAAAAAACCATAGCAATGAGATTTATTTAAAATAAGAAATTATTTTTTCTACGTTAAATCTTGATCAAATTTGCTTTAAAACGCTTTTTATTTCATCATCATATCTCAATTCGTTCTCGAGATACGATTTTATAAATTTGTATTCATAAAATCTATCATAGCAAACGTGCAGAGTTGGGTTAAAAAAGTCATAACAACGAAGATTATGGAAGGTTAGCAATTATTTATGGCACAATAAACCTTTATCAAATTTGTATTGCAATATTTTTTGTTTCATCGCAATATCTCAGTCCGCTCTTGAGATATGATGTTGTAAATATCAATATTTAAAATATAAATAAAGATTTAGGGTTTAGTTTAAAAAACCGTAGCAATGAGGTTTATTTAAAATAAGAAATTATTTTTTCTACATTAAATGTTGATCAAATTTGCTTTAAAATGCTTTTTATTTCATCGTCATATCTTAATTCGTTCTCGAGATACGATTTTGTAAATTTGTATTCATAAAATCTATCATAGCAAACGTGCAGAGGTAGGTTTAAAAGATCATAACAACGAAGATTATGGAAAGTTAGCAATTATTTATGGCACAATAAACCTTTATCCAACTTGTATTGCAATGTTTTTTGTTTCATCGCAATGTCTCAGTCCGCTCTTGAGATATGATATTGTAAATATCAATATTTAAAATATAAATAAAGATTTAGGGTTTAGTTTAAAAAACCGTAGTAATGAGATTTATTTAAAATAAGAAATTATTTTTTCTACGTTAAATCTTGATCAAATTTGCTTTAAAACGCTTTTTATTTCATCATCATATCTCAATTCGTTCTCGAGATACGATTTTTAAATTTGTATTCATAAAATCTATCATAGCAAACGTGCAGAGGGTTTAAAAGATCATAACAACGAAGATTATGGAAAGTTAGCAATTATTTATGGCACAATAAACCTTTATCAAATTTGTATTGCAATGTTTTTTGTTTCATCGCAATATCTCAGTCCGCTCTTGAGATATGATATTGTAAATATCAATATTTAAAATATAAATAAAGATTTAGGGCTTAGTTTAAAAAACCTTAGCAATGAGATTTATTTAAAATAAGAAATTATTTTTTCTACGTTAAATCTGGATTAAATTTGCTTTAAAACGCTTTTTATTTCATCATCATATCTTAATTCGTTCTCGAGATACGATTTTCTAAATTTGTATTCATAAAATCTATTATAGCAAACGTGCAGAGGTGGGCTTAAAAGATCATAACAACGAAGATTATGGAAAGTTAGCAATTATTTATGGCACAATAAACCTTTATCAAATTTGTGTTGCAATGTTTTTTGTTTCATCGCAATATCTCAGTCCGTTCTTGAGATATGATATTGTAAATATCAATATTTAAAATATAAATAAAGATTTAGGGTTTAGTTTAAAAAATCATAGCAATAAGATTTATTTAAAATAAGAAATTATTTTTTCTACGTTAAATCTTGATCAAATTTGCTTTAAAACGCTTTTTATTTCATCATCATATCTCAATTCGTTCTCGAGATACGATTTTCTAAATTTGTATTCATAAAATCTATCACAGCAATCGTGCAGAGGTGGGTTTAAAAGATCATAACAACGAAGATTATGGAAAGTTAGCAATTATTTATGGCACAATAAACCTTTATCAAATTTGTATTGCAATCTTTTTTGTTTCATCGCAATATCTCAGTCCGCTCTTGAGATATGATGTGAATATCAATATTTAAAATATAAATAAAGATGTAGGGTTTAGTTTAAAAAATCATAGCAATAAGATTTATTTAAAATAAGAAATTTTTTTTTCTACGTTAAATCTTGATCAAATTTGTTTTAAAACGCTTTTTATTTCATCATCATATCTCAATTCGTTCTCGAGATACGATTTTGTAAATTTGTATTCATAAAATCTATCATAGTAACCGTGCAGAGGTGGGTTTAAAAGATCATAACAACGAAGATTATGGAAAGTTAGCAATTATTTATGGCACAATAAACCTTTATCAAATTTGTATTGCAATGTTTTTTGTTTCATCGCAATATCTCAGTCCGCTCTTGAGATATGATATTGTAAATATCAATATTTAAAATATAAATAAAGATTTAGGGTTTAGTTTAAAAAATCATAGCAATGAGATTTATTTAAAATAAGAAATTATTTTTTCTACGTTAAATCTTGATCAAATTTGCTTTAAAACGCTTTTTATTTCATCATCATATCTCAATTATCTGGGTAAGGAGCAAGTTAAAGCAAGATGTGGTTTTCATGTTACATAGAGCACATCTCAAAGAATAAGAATATTCTAGCGACAAAAGTTCTTCTTGCGTCTTCTGCGAGATATATATGTTAAAACATTTGGTTGTAACTTCAAGTATTTCTGCAAAAATATTTTAAAAATTAGAAATGTGCCAAATGAAGACCTTTCTATACTGTTCAAGATAGCAACAACGCATTGTCTTGAAAAAGTGGAACACAATATATTTTCTTCATCTAAAGTTGTAGCATTTTATGATATTTAATACACAAGAATTATAGTACTGTTTTATTGCATACAGTTGGCACTAGAAAGTACATAAGACATTATTCCTTTCACCTCTCAGTCTATTAGGACCTAAAGTACATGTAACGTGTAAAAAAAACGAAAAAAAAAATTTCGAAAATTTGATTTTCGTTCACATTTTACCGCTTGTGGACCACTATGCACTTGATCTATTGTTGCTGTTTATTCCGAAACCCAAATTGATGTGTTGGTATTAGGGCTTTTTCTTCTATGACAGGTTTTAGTCTTTTTAATAGTAATTTTTTAAGTAGTTTTGATAATAAGGGTAATAATGAGATTGGCCTATATGATGTATCATCTGTGGGTGGTTTACTAGGTATCATTTTCGTATCATTATTATTTAAGCAACTTTCCATATACCCTGTTTTTCCGTTAGAAGCCGCGGTTTCGTATGAAGAAAAAGTGGTTTCAAAGCGCGGCTTATAAAGAAATGCGGCTTATAAAAGGTTGCGGCTTGTAGATATGTACAAAATGTACCTAAGTATTTATTAGAATTATATTTCCATTATATTTATCCATTTAAAATTTTATTCATTTTAAAAATGTTTTTCTTTGACGGCTAGAATTTAAATACCAAAATATTATTTGCTATATTTTGGTATTTAAATTCTAGCCGTCAAAGAAAACCGATCAGAAAAACATTTTTAAAATGAATAAAATTTTGCAAAACATTTCAAAAATAGTACTTTTTTGTTTTTAATAAAAGTTTACTTACGTAGATATCTAGGTAATTAAAAAAAAACAAATATATTTTAATGAAACAATATAATATATTCTACATTAAAACAAAAGATATATTCTATGAGAAATAAAACAAATTATGTACCTACTACTATGTGTAGGTAGATAAGTATTCTATGAGATCATAAAATTCATGTCTTCTTCATGACCTGGTCCATCCGAATCGAAGCCTGACAAAAGGCAGTCATACAGTAAATGATCGTCCTCGTGATTAANCTATGGCACAATAAACTTTTATCAAGTTTGTATTGCAATGTTTTTTGTTTCATCGTAATATCTCAGTTCGCTCTTGAGATATGATGTTGTAAATATTAATATTTAAAATATAAATAAAGATGTAGGGTTTACTTTAAAAAAATCATAGCAATGAGATTTACGCAAAATAAGAAATTATTTTTTCTACTTTAAATCTTTATCAAACTTGCTTTAAAACGTTTTTTATTTCATCATCATATCGCAGTGCGCTCTCGCGACGACTGGTTATTTCAGGAAGTACATCGCTGAGTATTCTTTGATTGTAAAACCGTTAAGCGATATATTAAGACAACACAAAAAGCTTGTATTTGGAAAAGAAGATTCTGATTCTCATTTGAGAATCTTAAACAGATTCTAACTAGTGAACCAGTATTGAAAATTTTTAACTATTACAATGAAACTGAAGTTCATGTAGATGCAAGCAAAGAAGACTGCAGTATTGCTGCAGAAAGACCAAGATGATGGAAAGTTATATCCAGTTTATTATTGGAGTAGGAAAACGACAGACGCACAAAAGAGGTATTACAGCTATGAACTTGAGGTACCTGCTATAATAGAAGTACGAAAGAAATTTCGAGTTTATTTATTGGGACGTAATTTTAAAATATTAACTGACTGTGTAGCATTTGCAGCAACGCTGAAAAAGAAACCCTTTTGTACAAGAGGTGCACGATGGGCCTTGTTACTAAAAGAATTTGACTACATGATTGAACATCGGTCTAGACATCGAATAAAGAACTGTGATGCTGTTAATTGAAATCCGATAACGATGATAGTACAAACTGGATTTTTGGAATGTATAGCAAGGGCTGATGAGCATCTACGAACCATAATGAAGATCTTAGAAAGGAATGTATACGAACACTATGAGATAGCTAAAAACATCCTTTATAAAAATATTGATGGCCAAAAATTATTAGTCATTCCAGCTTACATGCAACAAAAAATAATAAGAGAAGCTCATCGAAATACTCATTTTGCTTTAAAAAAGACGAAGGAGTTAATTAGAAGAGATTATTACATACCAAATTTAGATGACAAAATTAAGAAAGTGATTCAAAACTGCATATGATGTATACTTGTAGAGAGAAAATCTGAAAGGTTGTTGAATCCTATATAGAAAGACGATCTTCCATTGCACACTTATCACATTGATCATTTTCGTCCAATGGCGAAAACTTCTAAAAACTCACGTTTTTTTTTTTCCATTTGAGTTTGGCATTCAGCGTCATACCAAGATATTTAGGGGTGTCGGCGTAAGGGACAGCATTGCCATTTATGTGTACTGGGACATAGTTTAATAGCCAATTGTAACTTATTTGCAGCAACTACTTTATTTTCTGCAACAGCCAAGATCGCTGTATCATCTGCGAATATAGCTGTTAAAGTTTCTGGTATCTGAGGAAGATTGAATGTGTTGGGCCAAGCACATTTCCTTGAGGAACTCCGGCTTGTATTTCATGTAGTGGTGAATAAGCGTTTTCGTATTTTACTCTAAAATATCGATCAGAAAGATACGGTTTTAATACTTGACTTAAACCATCTAATCAGACTTTGTCGAAAGCTTGTACAACATCCAAAAATACGGCGGTGCAGACTTTATTTTCTTTCATTGCTATTTCGATAGTATTCGTTATTCTATGCACTTGGTCTATTGTTGCATGTTTATTCTGAAACCCAAATTGATGGGTTGGTATTGTGGCTTTTTCTTCTATGACAGGTTTTATTCTTTTTAATAGTAATTTTTTAAGTAGTTTTGATAATAAGGGTAATAATGAGATTGGCCTATAATGCCTATATGATGTATCATCTGTGGGTGGTTTACCAGGTTTTGGTATCATTATTATTTAAGCAACTTTCCATATACTTGGAAAGTATTTCTGTTTAAAAGTAGCATTAATTATGTGTAATAGTTTTGTAATCGCCCGTTTTGGTAGATGTTTCAATGTTTCTCTATTAATTAGGTCATATCCTACTGATTTCTTTATATTTGGTTTTTGTATTTCATAATACAGTTCTTTCATTCTTACACATGGTATATTACTTTGCTGATCACTTTGAATTATGCTAGGAACACTATTCAACATAGTTGTTGGACTGTCTGATGTAAAAGTTTCTTTCAGATTTTCAGCAAACAAATTAACTTTTTTTTGATTGCTCTTAGCCCAATTTCCATTACTATTTTGAATTGGAGGTGTATGTGTTTTTGGAACTTTAAGCTTTCTTGTTGCCTTCCACAGAGAATAATCAGTACCGGCATCGTCAGTAAGGTCTTTTAAGTAATTTTGAATATTATTTTGTTTGACTATCTGTTAATGCTCTTAATTCGGCTATTATTTTATTTAGTTTAGTTTTATCATTTATTTATTATTATGATTTATTATTAAAAATCAAGCAGGTCCGGAATTTTACTTCTATCTTTTGGGCAGTAAATTGGCTTACCAGTGGAAAGCACCTCACAATTTAGGGCCTCTATTGCATGTTTCAGTTTTCTTCCTTTTGCATTTGTCAAGCGAGAACCTCAAGACATATGTTTTGCATTAAAGTCTATTCCAAGTATACATTTGATTTCAAGATGTACTAGAATTTCCTGATAATCTTTTTCTACAACAGTCAAATATGCATAGTTGAAATTCAAAAATCATCCTACCTCTACTCCTGTAATATCAAAATGTACAACAAAATACATATTGAATTATAACATTTTGTACAATTTTAGTTCAAATTTAAATAATAAACAAAGTGCTTATATATTTACAACGTGACTACTGTTCGAAATTGTAACAACAATGACGTAAATTTTCTAGTGGAGCAGTTATAAATCCGTGGGGTTTCGAATTTTGCACGATTCGTCCGTTTAAACGGGAAATATTTGCTCGAAACGATGGCGTACTATTCGCTCGTTCGTGCGACCAAAACGTTTCACGTACATTCACCAAACCGATATTTATTGTGTGTACTGAAACCGATATACTACAGAGTGCGGTAGATTTGATGTTGCGTTTTCAGGAATCTTTAGGTCGAGATTTAAGGAATCAAATAATAATAAATTTTCAATTAAGAACATTTTCGCTTCAACGCCAGCTTAAATCGTTAAATCCGGACATGGAAACTACGATATCCAAGAAGTAGTCGTACATATATTCACGAAACGCCCAGTTCGGATTAGTTCCTTTTAAACTGCCAATTTAATTCCCCCGTCATTTGAATAGATGGTGTTCCGTTCGTTCGACTCCTCTCCTCTCCAAGCAGGATTTCTCTCACTACTCGAAATGAACTTCATCCCATCTCTTCCTACATTTTCCGGTTATGCTCTGATAAACGGCAAAACCTTGCACCAACGAAGATGGTCTCCCGTTTTATTAAAACCGGCATGAATATTAATTTTCTACGTTCACGGATTTATGTAGATTTTGAAAAATGAAGAGGAAATCATTTTGTTAAACGTTAATAATGTAAATATTGATTCCTTTTTTTTGGGGGTAAAAGTCGTGTTGAATTAAGGGCTTTTGGTTTTTTTATCTAAACACGCAAGATTGTTAGGAAAAGATTAGGATTTGTACCAAAACGGAATTTCCATATTAATACGTTTTTTTTTTATTTTTTTTTTCTTTGTTGTTGTGATTAAGTCAAAAAGAAATAATTATCTTGAAGTTCTATTATAATAAAGAAAATTGCAGTAAATTTTTAATGAATTTACGTTATTTGCTTAAAGCACAACTTTTTTATGTACCCAGTTCGTCGTTAATTATCCTTTCAGTGTGGAGTTGTAATGTCCGGTATAATTAAGGCGCAATATAAGCGACCCCTGCCCGTATCCTTTGACTGGATCCATTCGCTAGTTGGCACATTTGCATATTAATTCCGACGGACCTTTTAATTTTCCGCAAGCGACTTTTTCGCTTCGAGTACATTTTCCAGCGAACACGCCATTTTCAAATGCATAACGACATATACAACCAAAGAAAAAGCAGCTAGATAGATTTAATCCATGTATGATTAAAAACAGATAGATTTGTAGCAAAAATGGCGAAATGTACATCATCATTATTAACTTAAAATTTTTTGGATGCAATCTTTTTTCTTATTTCATGAACCAAACGACCATAATGCCTCATCGAACACCTTGCACGAACAATGGACTCCACCACGTTGAGAACACACTGTATAGGCTCACTGCCAATACATTGAGACTGCAGAAAAAGACCACAACTTAAAATAATACCTATTGCTTCCAGAAGGTTAAACACTGCTGTTAAAGGTTTTGACCTACTTGGGCAGGCGGAATACTGCTTCCAAGACTATTTATTGCTCTCAAAGATTTTAATAATTGTTTAGAAAAGAGAAAAGAGACAGCTGTCTACTGCTTCTAGAATGTTACATACTACTGGAAAAGAGTAATAACTACTTGGAAAGGAGAGATATCTTGGAGAAGACTAGATAGTGCTAACAAACAACTACAAACTGATTGGAAAGACGAGATACTGCTTCCATAAGACTACTTATTGCTTTCAAAGCGCTATATACTACTAGAAAAGATTACGACCTGCTTGGAGAAGACTAAATACTGCTGGGAGAAACTATTATCTGCTTGGAAAGACAAGATATTGTTTCCAAAAGACTATTAACTACTTTCAGAATGCTAAATACTGTTAAAAAGACTATTAATTGCTTTGAGAAAGCTAGATATTGTTGGCAAAGGCTATTTAATGCTTTCAGAAGACTATATACTGTTGCCAAAACATTATTAACTGCTTGGAGATTACAATATAACTGGCTGAAGACTATTTACTAAAACTATTCTCCTGTTGACTGATATCTTTCTGTGTCCATTACATATTTAAAAATTGCTGCTACAATACTTGCTTCTTTGTCACCGTCTGTTTAAACGTTACATTCGAATCCACCTAATTTACTGATTTACTGAAGACGCACTGCTAAACCCGACACTTTCTAGTTCTAGGTCTAGCACTATCACTAGAACTAACACTAGACCTAGAACTAGAATCATTCGGGTTTAGCCGTCTTGAGAGAGGTGCGGCTAAACCCGAATGTTTCTAGTTCTAGGTCTAGTATTAGTTCTAGTTTTAAATGTTGTTTAACGTTAGATTATAGTATACTGTTATTGCAAGAAAAGTAGAACTAACACTAGACCTAGAACCAGAAACATTCGGGTTTAGCCGTCCGTCTCTTAAGACGGCTAAACCTGAATGTTTCTAGTTCTGGATCTTGCGTTAGTTCTAGTGATAGTGCAATGTGATCGTAAATGCGATGGTTTGGCTACGGTATTTCCCCAAGACATGGAAATCGTAGACAGAAAATTACCATCCTATCAACTTACTTTCTATTCTAGGTAAGACAGCGAAAAGGATTTTACTGCAATGGCTGGCAGAGGAACTGGAGGAATTGAACGTCATATCAGACGTCTAATTTGGATTCCAACCCAACATTGCATCGCCCTGCAGCT
This sequence comes from Onthophagus taurus, assembly GCF_000648695.1. Taxonomy (NCBI): domain Eukaryota; kingdom Metazoa; phylum Arthropoda; class Insecta; order Coleoptera; family Scarabaeidae; genus Onthophagus; species Onthophagus taurus. The sequence goes on from NW_019280890.1 coordinate 57,170, forward strand.
CCTCCGAATCGTGGAGCACATCGCTGAAGGATTTTATCGCACGAAATATACTGGGACATCATTCCTAAACGTATTCAAAGCATTCGGTAAGCTTTAGTATCATAGATTGTTACTCAAGAAGCATTCGGCCGGTACATCGTCTCCTACAGCCAGGAGATAAGGCTCAGACTTCTCTCCTCTATTATTTAACATCTACATGAGTGATTATTGATTGAATGCAATTTGGCGAATACACTGACGATGTCTGCATCTTCAACCAAACACGAAGCCTGGATACCATTGAAAGAGATTCCAACAGTCTCAGTGGAAGATAGAGACGTGGTGCCAAACCTGGAGAATGCCGATTTATCCAGGGAAAAGCACGAGAACAGGACAAAGAAAAAGACTCTATGACAGCTCTACCCGATTGACCATCTTCGACGGAGTCAACCCTGGTGACACAAAACCAAGCATTTACGAGACACTATGAACGTCCGGTTAATTTGATTCCCTACGGAATGCTGAATAGAAAAAGTAACCTATAATGCAGACTTGAATGATGAGGTATAACATAACTAATCTAGGTGGTAAACTCTCAACTGTTATCCATTTATAAGCCAGGAATAATTCCGATCTAAAGCTTCACGTGCAATATGTGAAAAATGTGCTGGACACCCATCATTTTGCAGCCACATATTTTGTCTTTCTTCCCTGCTCAAATTTACAAGTGACGTTGGTAAGACGTCATCTAAAAAATTTCGGTACTTCTCCCCATTCAGCACACCATCAATAAAGTATGAACCGATCAATTTATTATGCACTAATTATGCCACACCAAACATTAATGTCTATTGACTTGTCCTTTGTTTGTAAAAATAGACTCATCCGAGAATAGCACGTTACCAAAGAAATTGACATCCACCCGCATTCGTTCTTGTACCCATTGACAAAATATTAATCGATTTTCAAAATCACCTCCATAAAGCTGTTGATGCAATGAAATGTGGTATGGGTGATACTTGTTGCGCTTTATTATTCTTAAAATGCTGGTTTTCGATATTCCGACGTCAATTGAAAGTCGTCGAGTGTTATCTTGAGGATTTACCTCAACGCTAGCTCGTACCGCAATTTCCTTTTCTCCAGTAGTTACAGTTGCTCACCGAGTTCTTTTTCTTAGTTCCACATTTCCAGTGTGACTGAAATTATTCACAACTCTGTAAAAAGTACTTCTCGAAGGCGTATTTCGATCAGGAAAACGTTCTCAATAAGCTATACTATCAGCAACTTTTCTGCCACTTTCTCCATAAATAAAATTCATTTCGACTTTTTCTGCCACACTTAGAGTCTTCATGATTTAATGACTTAGTTTAAGTACTTTGCTTTAATGTAAAACGATGGAATGAATTCAGAATTTGTTGCCTAGCAGGTTTTATGCATATTTAGTTTAATTTAAAACAATTCAACCAATTCAGTTTCTGAAAGCGATATTCTGAAAATGCCGACATAAACAGTTCCACGAATTCTTGCTTTTTATGCGTTATTCTATTATCAAATTGACAAAGGCGGAGAAATGTCGAAACCTTTTAGACTTCTTTCCAAAGTTATTTTCGACGAGCGATATAGTTTCCCCTTTCGCACAGAACAACTTTCATTTGGTTCATTTTTATGTAAAATCAACCAACAGACATATAAAAAACATTAAAAAAAATGAAAATACACTATAAAATACAATATATAAATAAATAAACTGTAAAAAGACAAAAACTACACAAGTTTCTTCACAAACGATATATAAAATAACACTAAAATGGATGATCTTTAAAACTTGTATGAAAGACACATGCCAAGATAGAAAGAGGTAAACGAAATGAAAAAGCGGCGATTTTGAAAAATAAAATCAAATATTTCTTAGACATCATTTAACATGATGTAGTTTTTATTTTTACTGTGTTTTGCAATTTCTAATGCTTCTAAAAGATCTATGCAGAAACCTTTATCACGTTTGTGAATAAGTTTTATATTTTCATAATCTATTTTGTTTGTACCGTATGTTTATATACATTAGAGTTGCATTTACTTTTATGTTCTATTATTCTGTTTTCTAGCTTTCGTCCTGTTTGCCCCACATATATGCTGTTACAATTATAACAATTGATGGAATAAACTCCACATTCTTCAAGTATGTTGTATTTATTAAAGTGAAAATTAGATAATAGATTCAGAATGGTGCTATTATTAGAGAAAGTTAAGCTTATATTATATTCCGAAAAGACTTTTTAAGCGATAAAGGGAAGTGATTGAAAGGAAGTGACGTGTATATTTTATTATGTGTACCTTTAGTAAACAAAGGATCATGTTGTGCTTTAATTTTATTAATTAGATTGTTAATGGTTCTTGTAGTTATTACATTTAGCCAATTCAAAAATGAAATTCAATTCTTTATTTTGATTTACCGTGGAAAGAGGATAACTAAAGAGTCTATTAATGAGAAATCTAAATTCGAAAAAGGATGATTTGAATCGAATGGGATTATTGTAGAAATTGAAGATAGTTTTCTATAAATATCGAAATGTATTGTGTTATCGATTTTGATTATAGCTAAATCCAAAAAGATCAAAATGTTATCTCTTTCTAATTCCATAGTAAATTTTAAGTTGTCGTGAAGTTGATTAATATAATTATGAAAATCATTTAACGTGGTTAGATCTCCTTGCCAAACACAGAAAATATCATCAACATAGCTTAACCATTTGACTATATGTTTTTTATATGGGTTCAAGTTGTTTAGTATATATTCACTTTCATAATGATCGAGGAATATATCTGCTACTATGCCAGATAAGGGCAGACCCATAGGTAAACCTTCATTTATTTTATAGATTTTGTTATTGAAAGAGCAATAGTTCTGAGTGATAATGTGTTTAAGAGTTTTATTCAGATTATTGACATTTATTATATTATCTATTTGATTTTCAAGAATTTTAGTTATTAAATTTAAAGTTAGATGTATAGGAATGTTTGAATAAAGATTAACTATATCAAATGAAACCAAATATCTTCCTTTAGGATCTATATCTCGTATTTCTTTAATAAATTGTTTGGTATTATGAATTGTATATTTTGGTTGAAAATTTAAGTTTTTGAAAAATTGAAGCATGAAATTGGCTAGTTTTGTGAATTGTTAAAAGAAGTAATTGGCCTGATGGGCATATTTTGTTTATGTAATTTAGGAAGAGCGTAGAGTTTCGGAATTTTGGAATTCATGTGTATAAATAGAGTACTGAAAAAAAAGAGGAGACTATTTTACTATTGGGATCAATATGCGAGGAATATTCGATTAAGGTACTTCTGCATGTGTTTATAATTTCGCGGGTCTTTCTAATAACTGTGTCTAAGGGATTCTTTTCAAGTTCAACATAATGGTTTTCTACATAAATTGTTCGGTTTTGTTGATATATGTTTCTTTATTTAATATTACAATTTTACAGCCCCTTCGTCAGCTTTAGCGAATATGGCATTATTTTCGTTTAATTTACGTTTGATGTTTTTCAAAGTTTTCCATTGTTGAACCTGAGATAAATTATATTTTTTAATATTTTTTTCTGCTTTTTTAATGTGTGGTATTAGGTCGTTCTTCATTTTGTTATATTCGGGCTGTTTTCTAATTATATTATCTAATTCAACAGTTAAGATAGGTAAGTTAATTTTTGGGGTCAAAGAAAATTTGTAACCGGTTCCGTTAAAATAAATTGAATTTTGCAAGATAAGATGGTATATTTATTTGTTTTTTATTTTAATATTTAAACGAAACTTGCAACATGGATATCAACAGTTATTCTCTGAAGGTGGTGTTTCAGTCAGAATGTTAAATATTATGAAAAGCATCAAAAATTATTTTACGACATTTTTCAGGAATACGTAGACCTATGTCTCCATAGCTTAATAAGTAAGTCTTGACTTACAACGGGGTGCTTGATAATCCAACGAAAATTTTAAGTTCAAAAATCCAAAGATTGTCCAAAAATCGTTGGGTAGATCCAAAAGAATCAGGTCGAGTGCAAAATAATCGTTGGTGGCAAGTTCAATAAAATTCGTCGGGTGCACGTTTTAAATAGTTGTCGGTTCCAGGTTCTAAATAGTCTTCAGAGTTCAAATTTAAAATCGTTCTTAAAATCTTTTTATATATTTTTTGAGTGTCATTGAATTGCTTTAATATAATTTGCATTTGTATAAAGAGGTGAAGTAATTGGATATTGGCAGACGCGGTGATGCAGGGTTTCCTAACACCTTTACATCATGTATTCGGTCCACGTGACACCTGTCTGACATCGGAGAAGTGCCTACCGGTAAAATTACATGGGTACCGGGAACTTGTAAACACGACGAAACAGAAATTTTCGACTACGATCGAATTTCCGACCCGGTACTAACTAACAAGACGATACATTGGATCCAAAAAGGGTTAACAAGATTGATTCTATACATATTATAATGTTTCCAAGAGTGATTTTGGGAATAAAGAGATTAAATATAAATTGTAGCAAATTTTTAAAAGCGAATAAAAATAACATGGAGCTTTTTCCTGTAGAAACAAAGCCAAATTAATTTCTCTAGAACGTCAACGCCACGTGACGACCCGGAAAACGTATAAAACATCTGTTTCCCAACGGCAATTTGTTGCGACGCCCCGTTGCGATCGCTTTTTCCTTTTTTTTATAGTTTTTCCCTCGTATTTTCATGCTGTTTACAAAAGAACCGTTCAATTCCGATGTTTATTGGCACATTTCACAATAATTTAAAGTTTTTTAAAATCTCCGTTTCACTTTATTGTTCAAACTGGATTAGCGCACGAAATATTTACGGAAATGCCAATAATGTTAATACCGAGGCTATTATGTATAACGAAATAGTTTCATATCACGTAATCGTTTGATTATATCAAAAATTGGTATTCGGTTTATTGAAATGACTGGGTAGTTTTGGTGCAGTTCGTGTTAACTGCGAATGGAAACTGGTCGTAACTTTAAATCGTTCATCGTTTCACCTTTTTACAACGGTCCATTAACGATCTATTTGGGTCAATTGAGTCATTATTATACGTTTAACATGACTTGACCTCATAATAAAGTTGCAATTTTGAGAATTTAGTTATTTTTTATAACTATGATGGGATAGAAACTCATCAATGAGGAGTGTCCAAAACTGGGTGAGATAATCAGAATCTTATAACTACCATAATTGCCCAGAGGAAGAAGAAAAGTCAATCTAAAATCAAGAAATTGATTGAGCTGGAATCAAAGAAGTTAAAGACAGTGAAGGTGCCAATAACATTGAGGAGCTATAAAGATGTAAAACAGAAAATGTGAATGTCCGAACGGTCTCAGAAGAGGAAATGTCAGAATTGGTTACGTACCAGATAAATATAGGAAGATATCAAACAAAGACATAGAGAGAACCCTAAATAATGGCTTTTTTATTTAATTTATGGCTTGAATGAAACAATTAAGTGGGTGGGTTCACTTCCAAAGGATGCATGACAGTAGACAAGTAAACGAGGTGTGGCAGGCTAGGTTGCAAGGAGCATCAACAAGGAGAAGAAAAACCATGTCAGACTTTGAACAAGGCAGTATTACATATGATCGTGAAGAAAGGGAAAACTATGCAAAAAGCCAGAAATCTGGAAAAGAATAGGAAATGATGGTCTAAGTTCGTATATGGAGTGGGTACAATAGAAGTTTATTGAAGTCTGAAGCATATACGCCATTATGGCACATATAACGCAGTAGCAAAACAAAACCAAGGAAGACATCAGACAAAGGGATTGAGTATTTGATATAGAGATTGATATTTTTTTTTAAAATTAGGTTTAGATTTTCACTTTCCAAGATAGGGTGGAATTGCAACCCAATATTTAAAAAATTGTAACTAATTCATTTATAAGAGACAAGAAGTGAGTCTTATATCAAATTAAAGATGAGATTCCAAGCTATAATTAGGGTATTTTTTATTAATACGATCTGTATGAATGGTTAAATTTAGAGTTAGATTTGCAGATTTCAAAATTGTGCATGATTTTTACCCAAACAGTTATCAGATAAGGAGATGAAGAAAATCCTGAAGAAAGGCAATGTTTCCCAAGGTGTTGGTCATTACTAGGCAGTGTTGTTAAATACCCGGGTATTTATTTTAAAGGAAAAATTCCCTGGATATATACCCGGGGGTATTTACCCAAGATGGGTATTTAGAGGTATTTATAAAATTTGATTTAAATTGAGTTAATGGCAGTTTTGCAAGTAGTTCAAGAATGCAGAGTCGATTATCGATACACCAAACTTATGTATAACATTTACAAGAAAGCTACAATAACGGTAAAATTGCACGAAAGTACTGACCGAATACCCATTGGGCGTGGGGTAAGACAAGGCGATACAATGTTGAACCCAAATTGTTCATCACAGTCCTGAAAAGTGCATTTAAACAACTGGATTGGACCAAAAAAGGTATAAACATTGATGGCAATACCTAAGTATTTTGCGGTACGCGGACGATATAGTCCTTATTTCGGATAACCTTGGAGAGATGAAACTGATGCTGAACGACTTACAGGAGGTGTGCAAGAGTCGGACTAAAGATCAACGTGGAGAAATCAAAATTTATGACAAATCGTGTTCCCAGCTAACATCAACATTGGGGATAATGAGATTGAGAGGGTTGACAGTTATGTATATCTTGGCCATGAGGTTCGTGTATTGACAGATAATCAAACAAGCGAACTAAACAGAAGGATGATACTCGCATGGGCAGCCTAAGGGAAACTTAGAGACATCTTCATGATCGATATTCCTGTATATTTGAAAAGAAAGGCTTTCAATCAATGCGTGCTTCCTCCTTTGGTTATGACATACGGTTCCGAAACTTTAACATTAACGGTGGCCATTGCCAGGATGCTCAAGGTAGCGCAAAGAAAGATGGAGAGGTCGATGCTGGGTGTAACCCTGAGGGACCACACACGAAATGAACACCTACAAAGAAGAAATGGTGTAAATGATGTGGTCAACATAGCGACAAAGCTCAAGGGGAACTGGGCGAATCATCGTCGCAAGAATGAAGAATAAGCAGTGGTTGCCTGATTATAATACGTCTTGGATCGTTGATAATTCCTCGTTTTCAACGCCCATTTTATCAGCTTCCTCTAAATTTTTTCCGAATCTGTTATATTTTTACTTGTATCACTTTTATATGTACTGGTTGTGTATTTACCCTGGGCCGGGGTAAATACCCCGATAAATAAATTAAACCCCGATAAATACCCATTTTATAAATACCTAACCGCCCACTCGATCGTTATGACTTGCAGATTGTTGCAGGAAATGATGATCCTGGGATATTCAAGTCATATGAAGTCTCCAGTGTGCATCCGATAGATGACGGCTTCGGTATCTGGTTTTGTTATGGAAAATGCTTATACTCCTAAAATGTTGAACAGCGGTTACTGGAGGTGGATATATTGAAGTGTCTCGTAATGTCCACTACAAAGATTTTCTGGGCTTGGGAAGTTGCAGCGCAGCTCTTTTCTGCTAGCTCATGTTGTCTTTTAAATCCTGCCAGTGATAATGGCGTGAGACGGCGTGGATTTTTTTCGTCCAAGGATGTCTTAGGCTTGTTAAGTCGAGGTGCTTGAATATTTTTCCGTCATGTTGTTGGCCCATCTTTGTGTATATTCTTACAACTTGTTGTGAACTACCTCAGATTTTGCTTTGACTTTCTTTTACCATTTTGTTTATGTTCGCAATACTGACAGCGACGATAATTGATTCTTCGTGCCGGTTTTGTAATGATACTTCGTTGTGCTGACAACATGGATAAGAAGTTGCAGGATTCTTTTTTTCATTTAAACTTTGTTAGCTTTGTAGTTTCGTTCACTGAGTGTTTATGACCATAGCTAAATCGCTGTCAGTGCAATTCTTAAGATATGGTCTGAAGTATTTGCCCCATACCACATGTAGGCACTCTAATCATATTTCTTTTGTCATCAAGTATTCTTGAGGCCAAACGAAGTCAGTTTGAATTAACTAAATTTTAGTGTCATTGTTGAGAACACGCCGCACTGTTATGAGTTCGTCGTAGCTCGGAGATTGAGAAGAGAGCAGATTCCCTTTTTAAGCATTGTTTCAATCTTCTTGATTCTCTCTTGGGTTTGAGTGAAGGAGATTGAAATGGAATTAAAGTTCTTAGTTATTGCGTGCTGTATCATTGTATTGAAACATTGCTAATGATGACTCCGTCTGTAGCAGAACTTTTATTGATGACCTAAACAATGATATTAGCAACATTTATTTTGTGGACAGTAAAATTATGTGTTAACAGTTCAGAGTTTACCACCTAGATTAGTTATACCTCATCATTCAAGTCTGCATCATAGGTTACTTCTTCTATTCAGCATTCCAAGGAAGATATCAGACAAAAAGATTGAGAAAATCTTGAAGAAAGGCAATGTTTCCCAAGGTGTTGGTCATTACTAGATTCGTGTTATGTTCTCACAATTGTAGTCAGAGATATTTTTCATGACTTGAATTCGCCTCTTCGTTGTTCTGTCCCACTCGATCGTTATGACTTGCAGATTGTTGCAGGAAGTGATGGTCCTGGGATATTCAAATCATATGAAGTCTTCGGTGTGCATCCGATACATGACGGCTTCGGTATCTGGTTTTGTTATGGAAAATGCTTATACTCCTAAAATGTTGAACAGCTGTTAATGGAGGTGGATATTTTAAAGTGTCTCGTAATATCCACTACAAAGATTTTCTGGGCTTGGGAAGTTGTAGCGCAGCTCTTTCCTGCTAGCTCATGTCGTCTTTTAAATCCTGCCAGTAATAATGACGTGAGACGGCGTGAATGTTTTCGTCCAAGGATGTCTTAGGCTTGGTGAGTCGAGGTGCTTGAATATTTTTCCGCCATGTTGTTGGCCCATCATTGTATATATAGGATGGTCCATTTAACGTGAGACAAGCGATTATCTCGAAAGCGGTTCATTTTACATAAAAATGAACCAAAAGTTGTTCTGTACGAAGGGGGAAACCATATGACGATAATAGAAATTCCCAAAAGACGATGAAAATTGTTAAATTTATTAAATTATTTCGGTGCTACATGTTTCGATAGTATATTGTCTTCATCGGACACGACTAAGAGTAATAAACAAAAGAAGGAAAAACATGTCAAAAGGTAATTAAAAATTACTATGATATCAAAAAATATAACTATCAATTATAAAATAAATATTTAAAGTTTTAAGTAAAAACTGTCCAAAAAATGAAAAACCATCAAAATCAACAGCGGTGGACCATTATGGTAAAAACACAAGAGAGGGAAAATGTTTTTATATTAATTGTTCCTTCAAAATACTACTCAAAAAGCTTTTTATGTTGAAATTAAATAACGAGAGTATGTAAAGGAATACTCTCTAATGATTATTATTGCAAATTAGTGAAAGGATATTTCTAAATTATGGAGTTTAGGCAGAAATAAAAATTCTGAAAAAGATAAAACGAGGAATAAACTTGAGAAATAAAAATAACAGATGGCGACTTACGTTCATCGTCAAAAGTGATTTATGTAAAACTGAAAAACCGAAAAATGGGAAAAGAAATCTTAAAGTATATTGAAATAAAAAAAAAAGTTCTTCATGGAACGAAAACTGGAAGAGAAATAAAAAAGTGATATGACGATAACATTTTTTGACCTTGTCTTTATTTTCAAGGTCATATGAAGGTAACGACCGATTTTTTAAATGGTACCCTATAGCGTTGATTGCAAAATCTATGGCTAAAAGTAAAATAATTAAAAAAAAAAGTTACCGTGTGGTTTTGCCATCTTTTGTAGACAAAATCTAAATAATTTTTTTATTCAAATAATGTTAAATATTGTTTACTTATAAAAAAATGATTAAATTATACTATTAATCAACAAGTACAAAATTTATGATAAATGTTCAAGTAGTTCCCCACCCACTTCAATACATTTATTAACCCTTCTACTAAAACTTTCTTTACATCTTAAAAGGTTTTCTTTGCTACTATTTCTGCATGCATTTCTTATTTGCTCTTTCATGTTTAATGACGTAGTCGGTACTTCGCGATAAACATTATCCTTAAGGACGCCCTACAAAAAAAAATCAAGTGGTGTTAAATCAGGTGATCTGGCAGGCCAGGAAATTGGATCTCCCCTTAAAATCCATCGCCCAGCATAATCCCAATCTAAAGCTTCACGTACAATATGTGACAAATGTGCTGGACACCCATCATTTTGCAGCCACATATTTTATCTTTCTTCCCTGCGCAAATCTAAAAGTAACGTTGGTAAGACGTCATCTAAAAAATGATGGTACTTCTACCCATTCAGCATATCATCAATAAAGTATGGACCGATCAATTTACTTCACGCAACCATCTCGGATTTTCAACGCTCCAATAGTGCATGTTATGTCTATTGACTTGTCCTTTGTTTGTAAAAGTAGACTCATCCAAGAATAGCACATTACCAAAGAAATTGACGTTCAATCGCATTCGTTCTTGTGCCCATTGACAAAATATTAATCAATTTTCAAAATCACCTCCATAAAGCTGTTGATGCAATGAAATGTGGTATGAGTGATACTTGTTGCGCTTTAATTTTCTTAAAATGCTGGTCTTCGATATTCCGGCGTCAATTGCAAGTCGTCGAGTGTTAACTTGAGGATTTACCTCAACGCTAGCTAATACAGCAATTTCCTTTTCTTCCGTAATTACAGTTGCTCACCGAGTTCTTTTTCTTAATTCCACATTTCCTGTGTTAATGAAATCATTCACAACTCGGCGTATTTCGATCAGGAAAACGTTCTCGATACAAAGCTATACTATCGGCAACTTTTCTGCCACTTTCTCCATAAATAAAAATCATTTCGACTTTTTCCGCCACACTTAGAGTATCCATGATTCAATGACTTAGTTTAAACACTTTGCCTTAATGTAAAATGATGGAATGAATTCAGAATTCGATATTCTGAAAATGCCGACATAAGCAGTTCCACGAACTCTTTTTTTATGCGTTATTCTATTATCAAATTGACAAAGGTTCTCCACCTTTGTCAATTTGATAATAGAATAACGCAAGGTTCAACGTATGTCTGAACCTTTTAGACCTCTTTCCAAAGGTATTTCCGACGAGCCAAGTCACCCGATGGCTTTTCTGGATTTTTTTTGTTGAGCATTCTTGAATAGTATTGTAAGAATTAAGAACTAAAGACAATGACAAATTAACAATTTTTTTCTGTCAACCCAAAAATGTCATCATGGCGATGCTGAAATGATTTCCGGTCTTTACTCTAATGTTATACCACAAGTAAGCGAATGTTTTCAGATTTCTTTCACAGATGAGGAAGAAATATGGAAGACCTTGAACGATATTCAAAGCAATGCTGTTGGTGCAGATAGGATCAGTCTTAGAATGTTACGTTTGTGCTGTCCTGTGATCTTGCCCTTTCTGTGTCATATCTTTAATTGGTGTATTGAATTTTCGGTATTTCCTGAGCAGTGGAAGCTTGCTGTGGTTGCGCCAGTTGCGAAATCCAACCCCAAGGAGCTGAATGATTTAAGACCCATAAGCATTTTACCAAATTTATCTAAGATTTTTGAAAAGATTGTTGCTGTTCGCGTGAGGTCATTGTTACAGTTATTCAATATCTTACCTCAACGGCAGTCAGGTTTTAGGTCAGGTTTTAGTTGCACTACTGCATTATTGGATGTTGTGGATGACATCATTCGGGCACGTGATGATAGGTATGCTGCTGCTCTCGTATTGTTGGACTTTTCTAAAGCCTTCGATACATTACACCATGCGACCTTACTTGCTTTGTTGCACCATGTTGGCTTCTCCGATGCTGCTGTGGATCTGTTTAGATCTTACCTGCTAGGTTGCGCACAAGTTTAACAATTTAGAATCTGAAAAACTTCAAATTATGTCAGGTGTTCCTCAGGGTTCAGTTTTGGGTCCGATTCTGTATTTAATTTACACTTACCGTCTTTGCACAGTTTTGCAACATTGTTCAGTATATATGTATGCTGATGATACCCAACTATTACATAGTTTTGACATTAATTCTATTAATTCTGCACAAGAACAGTTAAATTCGGATTTGGCGGCGCTTATCGGAGAAGCTAATAAACTTTGTTTGCAAATAAACCCTAAAAAATGAGTTGTTCAATTGTTTGGTAATGATAGCATTATTGAATCAATTGGAGCTGATTTTAGTGTCGTCATTGATGGAAATAAGCTCAATGTTGTTAAGGAAGGACGTAACTTGGGCATTATCTTGGATAGCAATTTGAGGTTTAGAAGGCATGTCAGTTTGTTATTGCAACGAGCTTATTCTACTCTTAGATTGTTATATAGTAACAGGCATCTGTTCAGTAGACAGATCAAAACTCATCTTTGTGAGACCCTTGTGTTGTCCCTATTTAATTTCGGTGATGTGCTCTATCATCCTTGTCTGGATAGTGTGGATGTTTCTAGAATTCAAAGGGCGCAAAATGCGTGTCTGCGGTTCGTTTATGGTTTGCGTAGGCGAAGTCGAGTATCACACTTTCTGGATAGGGTTGGTTGGCTGGAATGAGCGCTTTCTCTTTTAAGAAGAGTTTAAAACATTTGCTACTTCAACAGCAGAGGCAATTCAGCTGAGGCAACCCAATTGAAACTTATATAAATTTAAAATTGTTAGGTGTATAATTTTATTGTCTTAAAAAATGTTATACTATATTTGTTTTTTTTTTATATCATGTTATTATATCAAGTTTATCCTGTTTCAAAATATTTCAAAATATCCTGTTTCTCTTAAGTATTATTATTATTTTCTTAATTTTTTTTTGTTTATTTTTTCTTGTTTTTCAAAATTTTCAAGGGTCGATGAAAAGCAATAGTACCCTACTTGGGTGCATTGACTCGACTCTTTTTGACAACTTTTGAAGTTACGTATGTTTTTTTTATTTCCTTTTATTTTGTGAGTTGTAATCTCTGTATGAGTTGTCAATAAATATTATTATTATTATATGTATCGAAGTAAGTAGGAAAATGTTTAAAAATTCATATATCTTATTTGTTCTTGCTAGATTATAAACGTTAGCTAATTGTTTCTGAAGAATAGATATAGGGTGGCATTTAAAAAATTGGTCGTGACCTTCATATAACCTTGAAAACAAGGTCATGGTCAAAAATGCTATCGTCATATAGTTTCCCCTTTCGCACAGAACAACTTTCATTTGGTTCATTTTTATGTAAAATCAACCGTTTTCGAGACAATCGCTTATCTCACATTCTAAATTCAACCATTCAGCCAGATCGTATTTCTATCGACTTAGAAACGATTTATCGACTAAGATCGATTTTAACGATCATACATGAAATTATAGCTTGAAATTTCCTTTTTAATGTGATATAAGACTCATTTCTTGTCTCGTATAAATAAATTAGTTATGATTTTTTTAAATATTAGGTTGCAATTCAATCTAATCTTGGAATATGAAAATCTAACTCTAATTTCAAAAATGTTTGTTATATCAAATCAAAGTTTGAAATGTCCTTTTTAATTTGATATAATATAACTCCCATAAATAACCCGGATCTAATTCTTTGAATGTATATTTTGATGCTTTTTATCTCAAATGAAAGCCAAGTTACTAAGATATTCATTAAAGTATGGTACGATTCAATTGAACGTATGGAATTTTTGATATCGGCTTTCATGTTTAGGTTATAAAAGTAGCAATTAAGACAAAAGTTACTCTTTGATAACATTTGATTGAATAAACAAATTTTGATGATCGATATCTTAAAAGAAAGCTTGATTAATGAGAATTCGATTGTGATATGATATTGTCTAGTATTGCGCCTAGAATTTATCAAATGAAGTTATTTAGAACAACTAGAATTGATCAAAATAGAATGATAAGAAATTTTCTTGGATAACTTTTGACTCATTCAAGATATTTTGATGCTTTTTATCTCAAATGAAAGCCCAGTTACTAAGATATTCATTCAAGTATGGTACGATTCAATTGAACGTATGGAATTTTTGATATCCGCTTTGGAGTTCAGGTTATAAAAGTAGCAATTAAGACAAAAGTTACTCTTTGATAACATTTGATTGAATAAACATATTTTGATGGTCGATATCTTAAAAGAAAGCTTATTTAATTAGAATTCGATTGTGATATGATATTGTCTAGTATTGCGTCTAGAATTTATCAAATGAAGTTATTTAGAGCAACTAGAATTGATCAAAATAGAATGATAAGAAGTTTTCTGTGATAACTTTTGACTCATTCGAGATATTTTGATGCTTTTTATCTCAAATGAAAGCCCAGTTACTAAGATATTCATTCAAGTATGGTACGATTCAATTGAACGTATGGAATTTTTGATATCGGCTTTCATGTTTAAGTTATAAAAGTAGCAATTAAGACGAAAGTTACTCTTTGATAACATTTGATTGAATAAACTTATTTTGATGGTCGATATCTTAAAAGAAAGCTTATTTAATTAGAATTCGATTATGATATGATATTGTCTAGTATTGCATCTAGAGTTTATCAAGTGAAGTTATTTAGAACAACTAGAATTAATCAAAATAGAATGATAAGAAATTTTCTTGGATAACTTTTGACTCATTCAATATATTTTGATGCTTTTTATCTCAAATGAAAGCCAAGTTACTAAGATATTCATTAAAGTATGGTACGATTCAATTGAAAGTATGGAATTTTTGATATCGGCTTTCATGTTTAGGTTATAAAAGTAGCAATTAAGACAAAAGTTACTCTTTGATAACATTTGATTGAATAAACATATTTTGATGATCGATATCTTAAAAGAAAGCTTAATTAATTAGAATTCGATTGTGATATGATATTGTCTAGTATTGCGTCTAGAATTTATCAAATGAAGTTATTTAGAGCAACTAGAATTGATCAAAATAGAATGATAAGAAATTTTCTTGGATAACTTTTGACTCATTCAAGATATTTTGATGCTTTTTATCTCAAATGAATGCCAAGTTACTAAGATATTCATTAAAGTATGGTACGATTCAATTGAACGTATGGAATTTTTGATATCCGCTTTCATGTTTAGGTTATAAAAGTAGCAATTAATACAAAAGTTATTCTTTGATAACATTTGATTGAATAAACATATTTTAATGATCGATATCTTAAAAGAAAGCTTGATTAATTAGAATTCGATTGTGATATGATATTGTCTAATATTGCGTCTAGAATTTATCAAATGAAGTTATTTAGAGCAACTAGAATTGATGAAAATAGAATGATAAGAAATTTTCTTGGATAACTTTTGACTCATTCAAGATATTTTGATGCTTTTTATCTCAAATGAAAGCCAAATTACTAAGATATTCATTAAAATATGGTACGATTCTATTGAACGTATGGAATTTTTGATATCCGCTTTCATGTTTAAGTTATAAAAGTAGCAATTAAGACAAAAATTACTTTTTGATAACATTTGAAAACCGGTTTTTTGAGTAAATGAAATTAAAATTATTTAGCGAGAAAGAAGTTTCTATTACCTTCATCAATTTCTTAATTATAGTCCTCGCAATATGGATATGCAATATCAGAAAAAAAAGAGATGCGTCAACTTTCGTTCGTATAGGCCATCCAAATTACATTTTCAGGGTTCATTTTACATACTGTATATGGGATTTTGTGTAATTTTGACGGCCTATACGAAAAAGCATCTCTTTTTTTTCTGACTGTACCTCTTCTGGATTTTTTTTTGTTCCGCATTCTTAAATAGTATTCCACGAATTAAGAACTAAAGACAATGTATGAAAATGTTTAAAAATTCATATAAAAATTGGACGTGACCTTCATATAACCTTCATACAGTTTCCCCCTTCGCACAGAACAACTTTCATTTGGTTCATTTTTATGTAAAATCAACCGTTTTCGAGATAATCGCTTATCTCACGTTATAAATTCAACCATTCAGCCAGATCGTATTTCTATCGACTTAGAAACGATTTATCGACTAAGATCGATTTTAAACGATCATACATCAAATTATAGCTTGAAATTTCCTTTTTAATGTGATATAAGACTCATTTCTTGTCTCGTATAAGTAAATTAGTTATGATTTTTTTAAATATTAGGTTGCAATTCAACCTAATCTTGGAATATGAAAATCTAACTCCAATTTCAAAAATTCATCCAAGCCATGTTTATAGGAATAAAGAAATGTTTCTTATATCAAATCAAAGTTTGAAATGTCCTTTTTAATTTGATATAATATAACTCCCATAAATAACCCGGATCTAATTCTTTAAATGTGGTATAGCGATAAACTTTGAGGTTACGCATCCTATTTTGAAATGACGTACACTAATAGCTTCTTATTAGGCAAGCACAACGACGGATGTTAACGTCGACGAATATGATGGATACGACGGAGATATAAATCAGCTCGGGACAGTTACACCGGTATGAATTGTCTTCCGACATCGGAGACACCAGACATTCCTCATGTGTCATGATATACAAGATTACGATCGCGAATATCTGCAATAATGTTTAATGCATATGCGGAATCGGAAATCAAACGTGATGTATAGACGAAATCGACTTCATAAAAGATTTTTTAAAGATGTGAAAATGTAGGAGATAAAAAATAACGTTATAATCTTGTAAGGTTGTAGATTGTAGCTTTTTGGGGTTACCCACCTCAATTGTTGGGTTCGCATTAACCACGGATGACCGCAGCAGTTCCCGAGGGATCCGCGATAACCCTCACCGATCTTAGTCCAGGTTCTACGACGTACACCCTTGGGGAATCTGGGTCGTTTCCGAAAATCGTTCCTTTTATATCGATGATATTAAACGTTCGAGGGATCGATTGCATTCGCTATGTTGAAGTGCCATCGAGAAGAACTTTCTCGCCTCGAGCATCTATCCTGGAGATTGGAAAACACTCACCAAGACCAGGATATAGTGTAAACTAAATAACAATCTCTTTTTGAACGAGTAAATCTGGTTGAATGAAAATGAAACGAGAAGTAAGAATAAAGAAGTAAAAAGATAAGGACGTGTAAATATTGTAGTAAAGATTTATATTCACTTCATCCTTAAAGATAACTTCTGGTCGTAAAAACAGACATCCGAAGAGCGCCGAGAACAATAACGTTTCCTAATATCACCCCAAATCTGTATTTAATACCTCTATTTTTCTCGTTAGCGCTCGTAAAAACCACGCCATCTTCGACACCAACGAAAGATATCTCAAAGTTTCCCAAAAATGTAGCACAATAAAACGACACGTTATATTGGAATTATGGGTTACATGAAAACAGTTGGTTTAGTTAATGCAGAAGTCTCTCGAAGGACATAATTTTCTAATTTAAACTTTGAGGACTGGTCGCTTTAAAACCAGAAACATCATAGCTTGGCGTTGAATTTTGCAAGGCAATTCTCGTTACATTACGGGGCGTTGGAACTGCACAAAGTCCGCAGTTTCTGAACGACAAAATGTCCAAACCGCCGCCGCCACCGACCCCAAACTGAGTCCAAACGTAATTTCCCTGGTGTATCGTACTAGATGGGCAACAGTGCGTCTGTATATTTCCTGTGTAATATACAAATCGATATAGCCAGCAAGACATTCAGTTTTAATATAAACCCCATTGAATTTCTCTCTTACTAAAACCTATTTAAGCGTATTAAAAAGTGTAAAAATTTTTTCGGCAAAATACTTTCAATCATTGAACTGTCAGTAACACATCTGCTTTTTTTCCAACAACACGACGACAACAACAACAACGAGAGAAAGAGTGATGTGATTTTATTTAAAACTATCGAAACCTTGTCACGCGTCAATTGAAGTGCCACTCGGCCCCCGGATTTATTTATACGATTTCGAAATCGAAACGGCAGGCGCTTTTATATTAACAACTAGCTCGTATATTTATTATACCCATCGTTCGTTGACAATTTAAATTCGATATCGATGTACAGTAAGGTCCATAAGTTACAAATAAAAAAAAATTTTTAACATAACTTTAACAAACGCATAGATTCAAATTTGTTTAATTATTGCTCTGGTAACAAATATTTTATTGATTGAATGTAGCACAGATTCTATTTCATAATTTATTTAATAAATTTTGAAAAACAGAAAGAGCGAAATAATGGAGAATAAAATCAAATTGAGGAATATAAATGGAGAAAAAGTGTACGTCAACAATGACCTAACTAAACAAGAAAGGGTTATATAGATGCATAGGTATATCAGAAAGTTAGCGGAAGAGGAGAGGAAAAAATGTTAAATTTGGATATAAAAGGATGGAAGAGATGAAAGAAGTGAGACCAGCTACGAATAAGACGGATGGTCACAAGAAAAGAGAAACTGATGGAGAAAGACATGAATAAAAAGTGTTCCTAATGCATCAAGAAATCATAATCCATAATTGTTTCATATCTATCTATCACCAGTTTGTAGTGATATGGCATAAATCACAAAATTGTACCATTTTTCTTAATAAAATCAACTACAACGTAAGTACTAATAGAGATGGAGAAAGACATGAATAAAAACTGTTCCTAATGCATCAAGAAATCATAATCCATAATTATTTCATATCTATCTATAACCAGTTTGTAGTAATATGGCATAAATCAGAACATATCAGAATTGAACGATTTTTCTTAATAAAATCAACTGTAACGGAAATTCTAAAACTAATGGAGAAAGATGTTATGAACAAAAAATGTTCCTAATGCATCATGAAATCATAATCCACACTTACTTCATATCTATCTATCACCAATGTCTAGTGATATAGCATAAATCACAAAATGTCAAAATTTGACGATTTTTTTGATAAAATCAATTCTACCGGAAGTACTAAAACTGATGGAAAAAGACGTTATGAATAAAAAGTATTCCTAATGCTTCAAGAAATCATAATCCATAATAATTTCATATCTATCTATCACCAATTTCTAGTGATATGGCATAAATCAGAACATATCAGAATTGAACGATTTTTCTTAATAAAATCAACTCTAACGGAAATTCTAAAACTGATGGAGAAAGACGTTTTGAATAAAAAATGTTCCTAATGCATCGTGAAATCATAATCCACACTTACTTCACAGCTATCTATCACTAATCTCTAGTGATATAGCATAAATCACAAAATGTCAAAATTTGACGATTTTTTTGATAAAATCAATTTTAACCGAAATTCTAAAACTAATGGAGAAACACGTCATGAATAAAAAGTGTTCCTAATGCGTCAAGAAATCATAATCCATAATTATTTTATATCTATCTATAACCAGTTTGTAGTGATATAGCATAAATCAGAACATATCAGAATTGAACGATTTTTCTTAATAAAATCAACTCTAACGGAAATTCTAAAACTGATGGAGAAAGACGTTTTGAATAAAAAATGTTCCTAATGCGTCAAGAAATCATAATCCATAATTGTTTCATATCTATCTATCACCAGTTTGTAGTGATATGGCATAAATCACAAAATTGTACCATTTTTCTTAATAAAATCAACTACAACGTAAGTACTAATAGAGATGGAGAAAGACATGAATAAAAACTGTTCCTAATGCATCAAGAAATCATAATCCATAATTATTTCATATCTATCTATAACCAGTTTGTAGTAATATGGCATAAATCAGAACATATCAGAATTGAACGATTTTTCTTAATAAAATCAACTGTAACGGAAATTCTAAAACTAATGGAGAAAGATGTTATGAACAAAAAATGTTCCTAATGCATCATGAAATCATAATCCACACTTACTTCATATCTATCTATCACCAATGTCTAGTGATATAGCATAAATCACAAAATGTCAAAATTTGACGATTTTTTTGATAAAATCAATTCTACCGGAAGTACTAAAACTGATGGAAAAAGACGTTATGAATAAAAAGTATTCCTAATGCTTCAAGAAATCATAATCCATAATAATTTCATATCTATCTATCACCAATTTCTAGTGATATGGCATAAATCAGAACATATCAGAATTGAACGATTTTTCTTAATAAAATCAACTCTAACGGAAATTCTAAAACTGATGGAGAAAGACGTTTTGAATAAAAAATGTTCCTAATGCATCGTGAAATCATAATCCACACTTACTTCACAGCTATCTATCACTAATCTCTAGTGATATAGCATAAATCACAAAATGTCAAAATTTGACGATTTTTTTGATAAAATCAATTTTAACCGAAATTCTAAAACTAATGGAGAAACACGTCATGAATAAAAAGTGTTCCTAATGCGTCAAGAAATCATAATCCATAATTATTTTATATCTATCTATAACCAGTTTGTAGTGATATAGCATAAATCAGAACATATCAGAATTGAACGATTTTTCTTAATAAAATCAACTCTAACGGAAATTCTAAAACTGATGGAGAAAGACGTTTTGAATAAAAAATGTTCCTAATGCGTCAAGAAATCATAATCCATAATTGTTTCATATTTATCTATCACCAGTTTCTAGTGAAATAAAAATCATCACAAACTGTTAAAATTAGACCATTTTTCTTAATAAAATCAACTGTAAGGTAAGTACTAATAGAGATAGCGCAAGACATTATGAATAAAATATATTCCTAATGCACCAAGAAATCATAATCCATAATTATTTCATACTTAGATATCACTAGTTTGTAGTGATATAGCATAAATCACAAAATGTCAAAATTGAACGATTTTTCTTAATAAAATCAACTCTAACGGAAATTCTAAAAATAATGGAGATAGACGTTATGAATAAAAAATGTTCCTAATGCATCACAAAATCATAATCCACACTTACTTCATATCTATCTATCACCAATTTCTAGTGATATAGCATATATGAGAAAATATCAAAATTGGGCGATTTTTCTTAATAAAATCAACTCTAACGGAAATTCTAAAAATAATGGAGATAGACGTTATGAATAAAAAATGTTCCTAATGCATCACAAAATCATAATCCACACTTACTTCATATCTATCTATCACCAATTTCTAGTGATATAGCATATATGACAAAATGTGAAAGTTGAACGATTTTTTTAATAAAATCAACTATAACGTAAGTACTAATAGAGGTAGCGAAAGACAGTACGAACAAAAAGTGTTCCTAATGCAACCAGAAATCATAATCCATAATTATTTCATATTTATTTATCACCAGCTTGTAGTGGTATGGCATAAATCTCAAAATGTCAAAATTGACGGTTTTTCTTAATAAAATCAACTTTAAGGGAAGTAGTATAACTGATGGAGAAAGACGTTATGAATGAAAAATATTCCTGATCCACCAAGAAACCATAATCCATAATTATTTTATATTTATCTATCAACAGTTTCTAGTGACAGCACATATCATAAATCCACAGAGAATATCACAGCTCAAAAAGAAGAATAACCTAACAATGAGGATGTTTGACAGCGCTAAATTAAGAAAGGACGAAAGGGCGAGAGAACACTCTTAGAAGAATTGGAAAGGAAATTGGAAGAAAGACAATGGCAGGATATCGGAATAGACGCAGAGTGGACGACTCTCACGGAGGCAATACATACGGAAGCGGAGGCAACTGTTGGATATGAGAAGAAATGAGACACGAGACTTGTTTATTAAGAGTGTACTCAAGCTACCGATATAAGAAATGAAGCAAGGAAAAGTATGATGCAAAGGGAAACCAGAGAACCTGTACAAGGAAGGACACAAGGATCTCACATAGTTAAGAGAAAGAGGAGAGAATGGGAGCGCGGGAAGATAGAGGAAATAGAGGAGATGGCCCAGAGTAGAGAGGTAAGACACATATATGCAGGGTAAAGGAAGAATAGGAACGTGGAACATTAAAACCCCTTGGAACATTAAAACGACAGGGCTGGCACAAGTTGCAAAGAAAATCAGATGGCCAAGGAGAACAGATATCGGCATGTGCAATAACCCTATTCTACTCAGGGAACGAAGAAGGAGAAAATCGATCCAACAAATAACAACAAAATACGGAGCAACAGAAGCGAACGTGGCGCAAAGACTGAAAAAAAGTTACACAAATGTTTGGAAAGTTAAAGGACGTATGGAACTCTTCCCAACTACCCAGAAAAACAAAATTTTCCATATTTCACAACACCAACATAAAATATACTTGGTTCTATGAAAGCGAAACATGGAACATGCACATTCATGAAGAAATATATTAGATAGATATTATGAATAAACTAGTCAAATTTTGTACGAAATGAAGATCTCCTCCGACAGGCGAAGCCAGAGGAATTGAACTAGAAATAAGGAAATGCAAATGAAATTTAGTTGGACACATACTAAGAACTGAGCAAAACACTGTTGCGAAACAGATACTAGATGGAAATCCACAGGGCTGCCGGCGAAGAGGAAGGCCCAGGCCAACATGGAGGATGACTATGATGAAGGAGATATGCCTATGGACGATGTTTGTCGAGGCCCTATACTCCAGATAGAGAGTTAGAGGATTTAATATATGATGTTATTTAGCTTGGTGTTAAGAATTTATCAAACTAAGTCACTTAGAACTGTTTAAATAGGTGTAACTTTTGACTAATTCAAGATATTTTGATGATCTATATCTGAAGTGACAGCGCAGTTAATAAGATTTTCATCGAGGTATGGTACGTTTTAATTGAACGTATGAAACTTGATGATTTATATCTCAAATGAAAGCCCAGTTAATAAGATTTTCATAGTGGCATGAAGCATACTAATTGAATGTATGGAACTTTAAAAATTCGCTTTCGAGTATAGCTTGCGACGGTAGCAATTAAAATAAAACTTACTATATTGATAATATTTGATTGAATTAACATATTTTGATGATCGATATCTTAAAAGAACGTTTGATTAATTAGAATTCGATTGTGATATGATGTTGTCTATCTTGGTGTCAAGAATGTGTTAAATCATGTCATTTAGAACAGCTTGAATTGATGAAAATCGAATAATAAGATATTTTCTTTGATAACTTTTGACTCATTCGAGATATTTTGATGATTTATATCTCTCAAGAAAACCGAGTTAATAAGATTGTCATTGTGGCATGAAACATGCAAATTGAATGTATGGAACTTTTAAAATTCGCCTTTGAATATAGCTTACAACGGTAGCAATTAAAATAAATGTTACTCTTCGATAACATCTGATTGAATGAACATATTTTTATAGTCAATATCTTAAAAGATAGCTTGATTAATTAGAATTCGATTGTGATATGATATTGTGTAGTATTGCGTCTAGAATTTATCAAATGAAGTTATTTAGAGCAACTAGAATTGATCAAAATAGAATGATAAGAAATTTTCTTGGATAATTTTTGACTCATTCAAGATATTTTGATGCTTTTTATCTCAAATGAAAGCCAAGTTACTAAGATATTCATTAAAGTATGGTACGATGTAATTGAACGTATGGAATTTTTTATATCGGCTTTCATGTTTAGGTTATAAAAGTAGCAATTAAGACAAAAGTTACTCTTTGATAACATTTGATTGAATAAACATATTTTGATGGTCGATATCTTAAAAGAAAGCTTATTTAATTAGAATTCGATTGTGATATGATATTGTCTAGTATTGCGTCTAGAATTTATCAAATGAAGTTATTTAGAGCAACTAGAATTGATCAAAATAGAATGATAAGAAATTTNAAATGGAAAACCCAGATAATTGGCTTTTGAAATATACAAAATGCTCATTTAAACCGGCTAAAGTGAAAATAGGGAAAGTAAAGCGACTGGAATGGAAGAGAATTACGGGGATTATTTTTCTTTTTTTCCCGTTTGGTAATACATCATGCGTGGCTCATCAACTAGATTAAAAACGGCAGCCAGGTGTACTCGTCGGAGCATTATACATCAAGCTGTTTATGGGTAATATGCATGGAAAAAAGCATATTACCGGTACTTAGCCTTTTATATCCTGACGTGAACGTAAAACTGTAATATGGGGCAATAGTGCTTTAATGGAATTGAGTTTTGTTTCATCTAGAGGAAACGATAAATCCACGTTTTAATAATATCATTAGTATAATGTAGCGATTATCAATTAAGTGAATCAGCTCAACGTAATCAGTTACAATAATATTTACAGTTACAATGTTTTTCAACACAATTTGTATTGATTAAATTTTCTTCAAAACTCTTCCTATCTCTTCAGTCTATCTCAATTCGATCTTGAGATATAATGCTTTTACCTTGATTCATCTCAAATTGGTTATAAGAAATTACTGCGTTGTATTCAAATAGTCATGACATCGAGAATTGTTGAAATTGGGAAATAATTTTTAACTCAAAGTATAACAATTAAATTTGCTGCAAAATGCTGTTTATCTCTTCGATTTATCTCAATTGGTTATGGAGATATTAAATGTTAAATTTAATTAACTCAGTAACATTTCATCAAGAATTGTAGGAACTGGAAAATAATTTTCACCATAAGTAACAACAACTAAATTACCTTGAAAACGCTTCTTATCTCATCATTTTATCTCAATGCGTTTTTGAGATATTAAATGTTAAATTTCATTAACTCAGTAATAATAAGCAACTGGGATGCGTTCAAAAAACCATTTTATCAAGAATTGTAGGAATTGGAAAATAATTTTCATCACAAGTAACAACAACTTAATTTCCTTCAAAAAGCTTCTTATCTCATCATTTTGTTTCAATTCGTTTTTGAAATATTTAATCTTCAATTTCATTCATCCTCACTCAGTAAGAATAAATTACGTGGTTGTATTCAAAAAATCATTTCATGGTGAAACATAGGGATTGGAAAATATTTTTTATCGTAAGTAACAACAACTAAATTTCCTTTAAAATGCTTCTTATCTTTTCGTTTTATCTCAATTGGTTATTGAGATATTAAATGTTAAATTTCATTAACTCAGTAATCATAGGTAACGAGAATGCGTTCAAAAAATCATTTCGTCAAGAATTGTATGAATTGGAAAATAATTTTCACCATAAGCAACAACAACTAAATTTCCTTCAAAGCGCTTCTTATCTCATCATTTTATCTCAATTGGTTTTTGAAATATTTAATCTTAAAGTTCAATCATTCTTACTCAGTAACAATAAATTACGAGGTTGCATTCAAAAAATCATTTCTTGGGAAAATGTAGGAATTGGAAAATAATTTTCACCATATGTAATAACAACTTATTTCCCTTCAAAACAGTTCATATTTCATGATCTTATCTCAAGCCGTTTTTGAGATATTAAATGTTAAATTTCATTAACTCAGAAACATTAAGTAACGGGGATTCGTTCAAAAAAACATTTTATGGTGAATTATAGGGATTGGAAAATATTTTTTATCGTAAGTAACAACAACTAAATTTCCTTCAAAACGCTTCTTATCTTTTCGTTTTATCTCAATTCGTTTTTGAGATATTTAATCTTAAAGATCATTCATTCTTACTCAGTAATAAATTACGAGGTTGCCTTCAAAAAATCATTTCTTGGGAAAATGTAGGAACTGGAAAATAATTTTCACCATATGTAATAACAAGTTATTTCCCTTCAAAACAGTTCCTATTTCATCATCTTATCTCAAGCCATTTTTGAGATATTAAATGTTAAATTTCATTAACTCAGAAACATTAAGTAACGGGGATTCGTTCAAAAAAACATTTTATGGTGAATCATAGGGATTGGAAAATAATTTTCATCGTAAGTAACAACAACTAAATTTCCTTCAAAATGCTTCTTATTTATTCGTTTTATCTCAATTGGTTATTGAGATATTAAATGTTAAACTTCATTAACTCAGTAATAATAAGTGACGAGGATGCGTTCAAAAAATCATTTCGCCAAGAATTGTAGGAATTGGAAAATAATTTTCACCATAAGCAACAACAACTAAATTTCCTTCAAAGCGCTTCTTATTTCATCATTTTATCTCAATTCGTTTTTGAGATATTTAATCTTAAAGCTCATTCATTCTCACTCAGTAACAATAAATTACGAGGTTGCATTCAAAAAATCATTTCTTGGCAAAATGTAGGAATTGGAAAATAATTTTCACCATAATGTAATAACAACTTATTTCCCTTCAAAACGCTTCGTATTTCATCATCTTATCTCAAGTCATTTTTGAGATATTAAATGTTAGATTTCATTAACTCAGAAACATTAAGCAACGGGGATGCGTTCAAAAAACCATTTTATGGTGAATCATAGGGATTGGAAAATAATTTTTATCGTAAGTAACAACAACTAAGTTTCCTTCTAAATGCTTCTTATCTTTTCGTTTTATCTCAATTGGTTATTGAGATATTGAATGTTAAATTTCATTAACTCAGTAATAATAAGTGATAAGGATGAGTTCAAAAAATCATTTCGTCAAGAATTCTAGGAATTGGAAAATAATTTTCACCATAAGCAACAACAACTAAATTTCTTTCAAAGCGCTTCTCATCATTTTATCTCAATAGGTTTTTGAGATATTTAATCTTAAAGTTCAATCATTCTTACTCAGTAACAATAAATTACGAGGTTGCATCCAAAAAAACCATTTCTTGGGAAAATGTATGAATTGGAAAATAATTTTCACCATATGTAATAACTTATTTCCCTTCAAAACAGTTAATATTTCATGATCTTATCTCAAGCCATTTTTGAGATATTAAATGTTAAATTTCATTAACTCAGAAACATTAAGCAACGGGGATGCGTTCAAAAAACCATTTTATGGTGAATCATAGGGATTGGAAAATAATTTTTATCGTAAATAACATCTAAATTTCCTTCAAAATGCTTCTTATCTTTTCGTTTTATCTCAATTCGTTTTTGAGATATTAAATGTTAAATTTCATTAACTCAGTAATAATAAGTAACGTCAATGCGTTCAAAAAATCATTTCGTGAAGAATTGTAGGAATTGGAAAATAATTTTCACCATAAGCAACAATAACTAAATTTCCTTCAAAGCGCTTCTTATCTCATCATTCTATCTCAATTGGTTTTTGAGATATTTAATTTTAAACTTCATTCATTCTCACTCAGTAACAATAAATTACGAGGTTGCATTCAAAAAATCATTTCTTGGGAAAATGTAGGAATTGGAAAATAATTTTCACCATAATGTAATAACAACTTATTTCCCTTCAAAACGCTTCGTATTTCATCATCTTATCTCAAGCCATTTTTGAGATATTAAATGTTAAATTTCATTAACTCAGAAACATTAAGTAACGGGGATTCGTTCAAAAAAACATTTTATGGTGAATTATAGGGATTGGAAAATATTTTTTATCGTAAGTAACAACAACTAAATTTCCTTCAAAACGCTTCTTATCTTTTCGTTTTATCTCAATTGGTTATTGAGATATTAAATGTTAAATTTCATTAACTCAGTAATAATAAGTGACGAGAATGCGTTCAAAAAATCATTTCGTCAAGAATTGTGGGGATTGGAAAATAATTTTCACCATAAACAACAACAACTAAATTCTTATCTCATCATTTTATCTCAATTGGTTTTTGAGATATTTAATCTTAAAGTTCAATCATTCTTACGCAGTAACAATAAATTACGAGGTTGCATTCTAAAAATCATTTCATGGGAAAATGTAGGAATTGGAAAATAATTTTCACCATATGTAATAACAACTTATTTCCCTTCAAAACGCTTCGTATTTCATCATCTTATCTCAAGCCATTTTTGAGATATTAAATGTTAAATTTCATTAACTCAGAAACATTAAGTAACGGGGATTCGTTCAAAAAAACATTTTATGGTGAATTATAGGGATTGGAAAATATTTTTTATCGTAAGTAACAACAACTAAATTTCCTTCAAAACGCTTCTTATCTTTTCGTTTTATCTCAATTGGTTATTGAGATATTAAATGTTAAATTTCATTAACTCAGTAATAATAAGTGACGAGAATGCGTTCAAAAAATCATTTCGTCAAGAATTGTGGGGATTGGAAAATAATTTTCACCATAAACAACAACAACTAAATTCTTATCTCATCATTTTATCTCAATTGGTTTTTGAGATATTTAATCTTAAAGTTCAATCATTCTTACGCAGTAACAATAAATTACGAGGTTGCATTCTAAAAATCATTTCATGGGAAAATGTAGGAATTGGAAAATAATTTTCACCATATGTAATAACAACTTATTTCCCTTCAAAACGCTTCCTATTTCATCCTCTTATCTCAAGCCATTTTTGAGATATTAAATGTTAAATTTCATTAACTCAAAAACATTAAGCAACGGGGATGCGTTCAAAAACCATTTCATCAAGAATTGTAGGAATTGGAAAATAATTTTCACCATAAGTAACAACAACTAAATTTCCTTCAAAGCGCTTCTTATCTCATCATTTTATCTCAATTCGTTTTTGAGATATTTAATCTTAAAATTTATACATCCTTACTCAGTAACAATAAATTACGAGGTTGTATTCAGAAAATCATTTCATGATGAAACATAAGGATTGCAAAATAATTTTCACCATAACTAACAACAACTAAATTTCCTTTAAAACGCTACTTATCTCTTCGTTTTATCTCAATTGGTTATTGAGATATTAAATGTTAAATTTCATTAACTCAGTAACACTAAGTATCGGAGATGCATTCAAACAATCATTTCATCAAGAAATGTAGGAATTGGAAAATAATTTCCATCACAAGTAACAGAAACTAAATTTCCTTTAAAACGCTTCTTATCTCATCATTTTATCTCAATTCGTTTTTGAGATATTGAATGTTAAAGTTCATGCATCTTTACATGATGTTGAATTCAAAAAAATCATTTCATGGAGAACTGTAGGAATTGGGAAATAATTGTCGCCACAAGTAACAGAAACTAAATTTCCTTCAAAACGCTTCTTATCTCATCATTTTATCTCAATTGATTTTTGAGATATTTAATCTTAAAGTTCATTCATCCTTACTCAGTAACAATAAATTAGAAGGTTGCATTCAAAAAATCATTTCATGGTGAATCATAAGGATTAGAAAATAATTTTCACCATAAGTAATAAAAACTAAATTTCCTTCAAATCACTTCTTATCTCATCATTTTATCTCAATTCGTTTTTGAGATATTGAATGTTAAAGTTCATGCATCTTTACATGATTCAAAAAATCATTTCATGGTGAATCATAAGGATTAGGAAATAATTTTCACCATAAGTAATAAAAACTAAATTTCCTTCAAATCACTTCTTATCTCATCATTTTATCTCAATTCGTTCTTGAGATATTAAATGTAAAATTTCTGCTAACGTGGTATATTTGATTGTTATAGATATGTAACCTAAATTTTAAAAAATCGTATCTCAAGAACGATATGAGATATCATCATGAAATAAAAAACATTTTAACGCAAATTTCATGAAGATTTAATGTGCCATAAATAATTTCTTATTTTCCTTAAATACCGTCGTTATGATTTTTTAAACCACACTCTGCATGTTTGATTGTTATAAATATGAAACATACATTTTAAAATATCATATCTCAAGAACAAATTGAGATATCATTATAAAATAAAAAACATTTTAAAGCAAATTTTATGTATATTTAATGTATTGTTGAATAAGTAGATCCATTCTTTCTTTAACCAGTGCGGTCATTAAATAAAATCGAAAAATTTTGTTACAACTGATTTATTTTTAAGTTTAAGTTCAACCTGACATGTTTCGGTCTTTTAAATGACCATCATCGGAGGTATCGTAAAAGGACATATGAGGAACAACATACAATAAAATAGAGCAACTGCTAGCAGATGTGTGTGGAAATATTCTTTGTGGATAGTATCAAGATAACCGGGAGCTATCCACAAATATCTTGATACTATCCACAAAGAATATTTCCACACACATCAGCTAGCATAGAGCATGAGCTAGCACATGAGCTAGCTAATAGAGCTAGCAGTTGCTCTATTTTATTGTATGTTGTTCCTCATATGTCCTTTTACGATACCTCCGATGATGGTCATTTAAAAGACCGAAACATGTCAGGTTGAACTTAAACTTAAAAATAAACCAGTTGTAACAAAATTTTTCGATTTTATTTATATTTAATGTGCCATACATAATCTAAGATATGAGATGAAATTTAAAAAAATCAGTTCCATATAGGTGGTTGATCTTTCTTTCACCGATAAATCCTGAACATACACAAGGCGTGACACTGTCACCTTGGT